>CAVNYN010289408.1:0-53591 GCA_963692815.1 Nyctanthes arbor-tristis | reverse complement strand
CGATATTCAAAATTTACATTCTATGTACTATACTTTATATAATGATGAAAAAAAATTTAGTTTCGTCTTAAAATATAAGAAAATTTTAAAAGTGCTATCATGTAAATTCAATAGAGTAAAATACCCTTATTGAAACTAACAAATGACACGTAAATATCAATTACTTAATAATTTAAAGGAAAAATAAAAAATAATTTTATTTTTGCACTTTCAACATTATAAAAGGAGCCAAAGATAAATTCATTTTTACCATTTGGCGGATATAATTTTATTGTATAAATGAAAAATATCGAGTTTATTAGTTCATGATATTTTATATTATATTGTTACTTAATTTCTTTTTTGTATATTTAATTTATTCATTTTTACCAAGGATTGGGCTAGACTTCATGATTTTTTCATGCTAACACCTTTTTGAAATGTAGTTTGATTGGTATGCTTACTTTTGAGTTATCATGTTGCTGATGTTTAATTTTTTGGCCAAGAAATGTTAACATCTTGTTGGTTTACAGGAATGTTGAAATATCACTCAAAGTCAATCTTAACATGGAAGGGAAACGGGAGAACGGAGTAGATTGCAAGAGGATGCTTTGTGTTGAATGTATAGTTGGTCTAACTTATATAGGGCTTCGGCATTCTATAAACAATGTTGAATATATAGTTGAATACTTGAATGTATAGTTGGTTAGAAGTATGACACTGTGGTAAGGAAATGCATGTCTATAAACAATGATTGTTACTTACATAATCTTATATAGTGTTAATTAATCTTTCTGTGGAATGTCATCAACTTTGTGGGATAATAAATGTCATGTTAAGAGATAGCTTTGTGTTATTTACATGTCATATTAAATCAAATGCTAACTTGTCTTGTTAAATGTTTTATATATTGAAAAGCAAAATGGTATAAGTAACCTGATGACGCCAAACTACAAGCAACGATGAAACTGGAGTGCTGTGAATATAAACCTTAATAGCTGCATTACTCATCAATGTAATCAAATGATAAGATTCATACACATGCACGGTGTTAAGATCAAATAAGTGCATGATAAATGGTAAAAGTATCATTTCTTCCCAAGATTGCTTAATAGCTTGCTTAAATCATAGCTTGCTTAAATCATTTTCATATTCCTGCACAAAATAGTTCAAATCTGGTCTATGCTTCAACCATTCAAACTTCCTCAAATCCAAGATGTGGAAAAAAAATGAAATTACTACACATTTTTCTATCATTGTCTATAAACCATCCATTTCCTTATTGGTCGTGTCCTTATCTTTGCCCACCTGAGTATTGCTTTCCTTTGTTCATAAACCGTACCTCCATTGGTCACGTTAGCACACCGCTTAAAATAGCAACACTTCTTTGTAAAACAGCTTGCCTTTGCTCTTGCCCTCCTCCTTAGCCATCAACAATTTCCCAAACTCCTCTCAACCATCAACCATTTCCTAGACCCTTCTTTACAGCGATACCTTATTGTCAAGCCTGCAATTCAAAAGCACTCAGTTTTAAGATATAAACATCTTAGAAGTGATGATCTCCAAATTCAAAAGAAGCATGCCCATTGTTCAATCAATGCATTCCTAGACACTCAAATACTCAAGTTTAAATTAGTAATAAATCAAATTCAAGCACAGAATAACTTCAAATCATCACCAACACAGACAAAAATGCCTAAAATTGAGAAGCCTCTAGAAATTCAAAAAGTAAAATAAAATAGAAGATGCAAACAAGCAATTTACTATCCTCCACAAAAAGAGATTCAGGCAATTGTATTCCAAAATACAACTCCTCACTCTTTCTTTTTTCACAGATTAAATACATTCTTTTTACTAATAGCTATTTTGCATGAGGGAAAAAGCTTAAGAGCTTTCCAACTGACAACTTGAACTTGTTTTAAAAACTCTTATTGAACAACCAGCAAACACCCTTTCGAAACCAACTAGAAGCATCAGCAACTGGAACTCCATTTTCACCAAAACAAGAAGGAAAATTCCTCATTTTCAACACATTCAAGAAAATCCCAGCCCAAGACTTGTTAATAACCCCTTCTGTTGTGCTATTTTGTGGTAAAAAAAAAAAAAAATCTGATCTTTATGTAACCTTTTGGATGTCAAGAAATCAAAGTACAAAAAAATTAATGAAAGGGCAGGTGAACTTACTAGCAACTATGACTTTTTAACCACATATTTTAACCAACATTGTTGTACTATTTCGAGAAATATGTTGCAGTAACCAATTGAGCATTCATGAGGAGTCAAAATCACAGGAAAATCGAGACATTATGCAATAGAGACAAAGCAAAAATAACAAAAAATTAACTAAGCAATAATTTGGGCAATAGAACACGCAAGAGGCTCTGCACTCTTACCCGGACAGAAGAAGCAACTGGCCGGCAGCCCACTTTGGTTGGGGTCTAGCTAAGAAATGGCTAAGAAATCGCAGAGGGAAAGAAACAGTTACATAAGTATGCTTACAGAGACATTGGGTCAATAAAAGAGAAGAAAAAAAAGGGAAATTTACTTAGAGCAAAGTGTTGAGCTTGCCGGCAGCCAACGACGATTTAGGGTCTTCTAGGCAGTCGGTTGTTCGATCCGTGTTCCTGTTGAGAGAGAGAAAGAGAGAGAGAGAGAGAGGGATTTTGGGGACCGGTACTCGTGCCCTTTATCAGCGTCGACCAACGTCGCCGGCCGTCCGGCTTGGAGATTTATGGTGGAGGTGGCGGGACGAGGAGCTCGGCGAATAAGAGAGAGAAAGGGAAGACTGATCGAATTTGGGGGGAAAGGATTGTTTGTTTTGAAATCTGAAGTGGGGGAGTAGTATTTCTTGAACATTCAATCTTCTTGTGGGCCCTAGTTCAAAAGAGTTTGGGGTGGGAATTTGGCTTGCTCATGTGGCATGTCCACCTTGGCCGCCACATCAGATTTTGAGCTCTATAAGGAAGCTATGAGCTTTTATAGAAAAATCTCTTTCCACTGTCCACTAGGGATCAAAAGGAGGCAGAGTTCCTAGAACTCAAACAAGAAAGTTTGTCAGTGGTTGAGTATGAAAGCATGTTCAACCAATTATCCCGATGCGCTCCTCACCTGGTGGATTCTGAGCTCAAGAAAGCCAGAAGGTTCTAGAAAGGTTTACACCCAGAGATTGGGAGTATTTTGGCTGATCATAGACTTACCACATATGCCCAGGTATTTAAGCGTCTACAGGACATATCATCATATTTGACAACAGGGAAAACCCCTGCTAAGCCTATTGAAACATCAGGGAAAAAGAAGTGGGATAGTTCAACAAGGGAAAGGAAAAGTACCAGTATAAGAGATGGAGGAATGAGGAGAAGTATGAGGCGAAGGCCCAAACTGGTGCTTCAGGAAACAAACCCCGATGCGCCAAGTGTGGCAAGTCCCATTATGGAGAATGTCTGTTTGCAAAGGAATTAGCTATAGATGCAAGGAACCAGGACATGTTGCTGGAGAGTGTCCTAAGAATAAGGAAAAGGAGTCTGGAACATCGAGCAAAGGGCAAGATAAGAAAGGAAAGGCCAGTGTCTATGCTCTGACTTAGAAGGAGGCAGAGGATGAGTCGGATAGGATAATAGGAATTTTATTCGTTTTGGATTTACCTACTTTGGTTTTGTTTGATTCTGGTGCCACCAACTCCTTTATATCTACTAACTTCCACGCTAAGACCGGTCATGTATGTCATAAAGTAGATAAGGCCTTAGATGTTAGTGTTCCATCAGGAGAAACTATTTGCACTAATCGACTATCTAAGGATGTAAAGATAGTAATTGATGGAGAGAACTTAAAGGGTGACCTACACATAATAAACATGAAGGACTTCGACATAATTTTGGGAATGGACTGGCTTAGTCGTAACCACGTGACTATTAAGTGCCATGAAAGAGGTCCTCTTTCAGAAACCTGGAGAATATGAATTCTCTTTCTACGGGGTGAAGGTTAAGGCTATACCCTATATTATATCGGCAATGAAAGCACAGAAAATGCTGAGAAATGGTACTTGTCAAGGGTATCTGATTAGCATCACGAGTATGTAGCCACCTGAACTCACCTACAATAGATGTACCGATAGTACGGGATTTTATCAATGTATTTCCGGAGGACTTACCTGGTGTTCCGCCTGACAGACAATGGAATTCTCTATTGACTTGATACTGGGTGTAGCGCCAATATCCAAGGCACCTTATCGCATAGCGCCAAAAGAACTTCTAGAGCTAAAAGCGCAGCTACAGGAGCTGTTGGATAAAGCGTTTATCCGCCCAAGTATATCGCCATAGGGAGCTCCTGTACTATTTGTAAAGAAGAATAATGGATCAATGAGGATGTGCATTGGCTAGTGATAGCTAAACCACCTCACAGTGAAGAATAAATACCCTTTATGTAGGATAGAAGATTTGTTTGATCTAGGGCTGTGCAAACGGGTTTCGGTCCCGGATTTTTGAAGGACCAAGACCGGACCAAATATCTTCGGTTCAGTCTCGGTCCCCGGTCCCAAAAATGGTAAGCCCAAACGGTTTCGGTCCCGGTCCCGGGTAATGAATTCGGTTTTTTCGGGCTTTTCTGGGTTTGTGAAAAAAAATTTTCTGTAGACTTAATAACGTAAAAACACATATAAACGAAATTTAGAACAAACAAATATAAGGGCTTTATATGAAACAAAAGTATTAACATGCATCCGTAAGGTAGAAGTACTAGACTTGCTTGTATTTCTCATTTTTTTATTTTAACAAATCTAAAATTATTAAATATTTGAAATATGTATCTTAAATTGGAAAATAAATGTAAAAATCATAAATATTATATCTACTTTATAATTTTAAAAATTTTACGATACAATTTTGATATTTTTAAAAGGCAAAAGATGAATAATTTCAACTTTATTATACATTTTTGATGATTAAATATTACAAAAATGATGTAATTGTCAAAAATAAATAACACTTACCACTTAAAATAAAAGCAAGAAAATCCATTTTACACTTTTTACCAATAAGAAAACCACTTAAATGAATGAGAAGATGTATAAGCACAATTCTCCACATGTATATATAAATATATATTTTATATAATAATAGCATATAACTTAAATAGAGTCAACAAACATCTTATAAATTTGAACAATTTTCTTTAACAAAATCCTTACAATATTACAAATTCTATTAACATTATATATTAACACAATTGTTCTTGGCTATTGCTTAAAAAATAATAAAATAATGATGATTTTTAAAGAAGTTTATTGGCTAAAAAATTCCAACTTGAAAAAGAAATTTAGTGGTATTGCATTAACTTTTTAATTGTCCCACATTGAAAGTTTTATAAAAAAGTAATATGATTGGAGCTTATAAATAAGATGACTCTTTGTGCAAGTGACTATGTAAAGGAAATTTTGTGGACTTTGAGGCAAATTAATAATTGTCTTGGTCCTTTATATTTAGTTTTAAGTTAAATGATTGTCCCACATTGAAAGTTTTGTAAAAAGGTAAAATAATTGGGGCTTATAAATTAGATGGACATTTGTGCACATGACTATGTAAAGGAAATAGTTTTGATTTTTACCCCTTGGGTATTATGAAAAGTGAAAACCGGGTTTCAATTTAAAAAAAAAAAAGAAAGAAGATCAACCGGTCTTTGACTGGGTTTTTGGCTTTTCAAAAGAAAACCCAGGACCGGACCGGTCTAGGACTGGACCGGACCGGTCATTTTGGCCCCAAAGCCCAGACCGGACCGAACCGGCCAGTTCGGTCTGGTTTCAGACCAATTCAACCGGTCCCGATTTTTTTACACACCCTTAGTTTGATCAGTTGAAGGGAGTCAGGTCGTTTTCCAAGATTGATTTGAGGTCAGGCTATCCTCAGTTGAAAATCAAAGATAGTGATATATCAAGGATTGCATTCAGAACTCTTATGGACATTATGAGTTCACTGTAATTCCATTTGGATTGATAAATGCACTGGCCGTATTTATGGATTTGATGAATAGGGTGTTCCATCTTTACCTATATCAGTTCATTATAGTGTTCATTGATGATATTCTAGTATATTCAAAGAGTGAGGAACAATATGAGGAGCACCTTCGTATTGTGTTGGGGACACTTTGTAAGGAAATACTTTTTACCAAATTTAAAAAGTGTGAATTATGGCTAGATTGAATTGCTTTCGTTGGTTATGTGGTGATTGCTCAAGGAATTGAGGTTGATCCAACCAAGGTCGAGGCTGTAACAAATTGGAGTACAAGACAAATGTGAATGAGATTCGCAGCTTATTGGGGTTGGCTGGCTACTACAGAAGATTTATCGAAGGACAAGATAGTGGGCCCTTTGGCCCAATTGACGAGGAAGGACGTAAAGTTCCAATGGACAAAAAAATGTGAAGAAAGCTTCAAGAAGTTGAAGGAGAAACTAATATCTGCATTGGTGTTGACTATCCCAGAGGGTTCAGAAGGGTTCAAAATCTACAGTGACACCTTGAAACAAAGGTCTGGGATGTGTATAGCTTATGCCTTTAGGTAGTTGAAGCCCCATGTAGTTGAAGCCCCATGAGCTAAACTACCCTACTCATGATTTAGAGCTAGCAGCAGCAGTTCACGCTTTAAAATATAGTGGTATTACTTATATGGTGGTAAGTGTGAGACTTACACAGATCAAAAGAGCAATCAAATATTTCTTCACACAAAAGCAATTAAATATGAGACAGAGAAGGTGGTTGGAACTAGTCAAGGACTATGATTGTGCTATCCACTACCATCCTGGCAAGGCTAACATGGTTGCTGATACACTTAGCAAGAAAAGTAAGGGACAATTAGCTACGCTTACTAGCCAAGAGCAGCTGGTTCAGGAATTTGCCGAAATGAAGATTGAGGTTGTCACCCCCTATCATACTACAACAATAATGTCAGCACTCATAATCCGACCGTCTATCAGGGACAAGATAAAGGAAGTACAAAAAAAAGACACAGATAATTTCCTACGTAGGATAAGAGCCCGAGCTTTTACTGGAAGCATTAAAGGCTTTGAAACTTCATCAGATGTCACTCTCGTGTATAAAGGAAGACTTTGTGTACCTAAAGATGAGGAGTTGAGAAGAGAGATTCTCGAAGAGCCTTACCATACACCATATACTGCACATCCAAGTGGTACCAAAATGTATCACGACTTGCGACAGGTGTATTGATGCAGGAATATGAAGTGATCAATTGGTTTGTTCGTTGTGAAGTGCATGACTTGTCAACAGGTCAAAGCCAAACATCAATGCCCGTCAGGACTACTGAATCCATTGGAAATCGCTGAGTAGAAGTGGGAGCACATAGCCATGGATTTTGTACTTGGACTTCCCAGATCACCTAACGGGTCATCAAGCCATTTAGGTGATCATGGATCATTTGACGAAATCCACCCACTTTCTACCTGTTAAGATTACCTTTAGCTTGGAATGATTTGCTCAGTTGTATGTACGGGAGATTGTGAGACTGGATGGGGTACTAGTTTACATAGTATCAGACAGGGATAGTCTATTTATATCTGGAGAAGCTTACAGGAAGCTATGGGAACGAAACTAAAGTTTAGTACAGCCTATCATCCACAAACAGATGGTCAATTAGAACGTACCAATCAAGTTTTGGAAGATATGCTAAGGGCATGTGTACTAGACTCTTCCGATCTGACTGGGAAAAGCATTTGTCGTTGGTTGAATTTGGATACAATAACAGCTACCAGTCAACCATTGGTATGGCACCCTATGAGGCTCTCAATGGAAGAAAGTGTAGATTGCCTGTGCATTAGGAAGAAGTCAGAGAAAAGAGAGTTTTAGGAGATCGGAAGAGTCGAGGAGACAGTAAAAAATGTCGAGAAAATTAAGCAGAGGGTTAAACAAGCTCAATCGAGACAAAAATCGTATACCGATAAGAGGAGAAAGGATTTACACATCGAAATTGGTGAAAAGGTCTTTCTGAAGATAGCACCAATGAAGGGTTTGGTGAGATTTGGGAAGAAAGGAAAACTAAAACCAAGATTTATTGGACCCTTTGAGATACTTGAAAAGGTTGGTGATATAGCCTATAGACTAGCTTTGCTGCCTGAACTATCAGCCGTTTATAATGTATTCCATGTTGAGGAAATATGTGTATGATCCTAGCCACATAGTCAACTACACCAACTTGGGTGTCAAGAAAGATATGTCTTATGAGGAGAAGCCTATGGCTATACTGGACAAGAAAGTGCATACCTTACAGAGTAAACAAATCCCTCTGGTGAAAGTCCAACGGAATAGACATGGAAAGGAAGAAGGAACATGGGAACGAGAGAGGGACATTCTAGAAAAGTATCAAGAATTTATGGAATAAGTAAGTTTAATTTCGAGGACGAAATTTAATTTAAGTGAGGGTTGGTTGTAGCTATCTAGAATTTTTAAATAAATTTCGTAAAGTGCATGGCGTCGCTACAACTACTCATGCCATTTTAACATTTACATTTTTCTGGCATAGTCATCTAGCAAATTTAAATAAAAATTGGACACAAATTATTTAAATTATTCAATCATAAAATTTATAAGTAAAGGTAGGTAAAATTCTAAATTGAGAATAATCCAAAAAATTTAACAATAATAATTAGGGTGGTTATATTAACACCACTATTTTTTATAATCACACCATATTTCTAATTGTATTATACATCCTTAGCTTTTTCTACTTATAATATTTACACTCTTAACTTTTTTCATCGTATTTTTATTCTTAACCTTCTATTAAATTGAATATTTCATATTCAATAAGGGTTTTTATTTAAAAATTTTGTTCAAAAAGTCTCTAACTAATTTAAATAAGTAAAAAATGGCAAATGATTAATAGCAAACTAATTATTCTTTTCATCATTTAGAAGTCCCACACTAAAGAAATTGGATGGAAATTATTATTTGAGGCAAAAAATATTATTTGATAAAAAAGTTACTAAAAAAGATGTCATAAAAATGTATAGGAGTGTAAATGGAGAAACAAATAAAGTTCATGTACCATTTATGTAAATAAAATGTGGTGTGTATATGAAAAGTATAGTGTCAATATATTTTGCCTAATAGTTAACTTGATTCAACCTAATTTGACAAAAGAAAAATAATGATACTAAGCATGGCGTTTCCTAATTAATTAAACCCAAATACTTTGAGTAAACTTTCAGTCCACAAAAAAAAGTAAAACCTGGCCATAACAATTTCAATCCTTCTGCTCATCAAATTCTAGTATTGATTCATATATATATAAAGCACAACGGTTTGACCTATTCCAACACCTCCTACTTTCGGCCAAAATTCTCCACGTAAGTTTTCTTTTTCTTTTCTTTATAATACTCTTTTTTCCTAACAACTATAACCTATCTTGTATGTAGCTTTTTCTCCATAGTATTCATGCATCACCAAACATCAACCCACACAAGTTAGTAAACTGTTCATGCATATTCATATAGTATATACGCACAAGCATGGATTTTGACTCTAGAAACACTAAGAGAAAAAAAAGGATATGTGCGTATAGTATATATGATGTTCATGTCAAAAAACTGTAGGGCCCACAGACCCGTTTCGTAACCCTTATTTGAGGTACCAATCACACACCAATGGCTTCATCTCATCACGTAAAGCACAAAAAGTATAGTTTTCTTCGCCGGAAACCCACTGGGTCGCTGGAAAATATCAACTCCCGTCCAGAGCTTCCGACACAGTGTCACCGTTCATGAATGTTTTAGTGTATATACGGCAATGGACTTCAACACCAAAAATTGATCTTTTGAGATACTTTTTTTGTTCTTGAAGCGTTCACTGGATTGTTCCACGCAGGGACTTCTTTCGAAAATTTAACAAAATTCAGTAATTGCAATGCTGCTCCCTAGGTTTTGAAAGTGTATAAGTTAGTCCTTACCTTTTCTTAGATGATTTAGTTGGTCTACTAACTTTCTAAACCTTGTCACTTGACCCAACAGCTTCCAGAATATTTATTTCAGCCCTCAATTCTTTAAAAATTCCTCGATTGAGTCCTAATTACTTATTAGAATTTATAATTTAGTCCTTATAACTTTGAATAGTAACAATTTAATTTATTAAATTTCACTAATTGATTAATTTACTTATCACGACATTCTCATGAAGTTTAATTAAGCCCTTAAAGTTCATATTATGCACCAAAACATTAACTCAAGTATTCTAAAATATTTATTATAATTTCTTTTGCTAGACGATGGTACAGTGAATCTTTAATGTTCAAAAGCTTCACATCTACTCAATTTTTCAAGAAATTTTCAAGACTTTTCAGGTGGGGAATTCTATGTATTGTGGTTTAATTTATTATCATATCATCACTTTACGTGCTTTGTAGTTATGCATGGATTGCCTGTACATATATGGTAATACTTGCCAGGACCGTAAATAGGTTCGGGGTTATAAAAAGGAACCCTTGGGAAGTCACAGTGCAAGTAGAACTTTAGCGCGCTTAATAAATAATTGTCAGGGACCGTAAATAGATTTGGGGTTGTAAAAAGGAACCCTTGGGGAGCCACATGACGGATGAAATTGTGATAAGATTACATGAAAATTCTGGATATGATATTCATGATCATGATTGTACATTTAGTTTTGATATGGTGTTGTTGCATACCTCACTGAATCTAACTATGTTATACTCGGCCCACTCTTTACAACATTTCAGATTGAGGAGCTGGCACTGGAGGGATGAGATGCGAGCACATCATTAAATAATTTATTTCCGCAATTTAAGAAAACCCGCTAGTTTCTAGTTTTGGCTAAACATTTTATACTTCAAACATATTCTTTCCTTTTTCTATATTTCAATTAGTTTTCTTATTATGAAATAAGTATTTTGCCAAGAGCTTTTCCACTTAGAATGTTGAAGGTTGGTCTAAAAAAAATGTGTGTATATATTTTTGTACCTAGACATGTTGCTTATATATAGATAAGGAAAACGGGTATTTTTGGTAGTGCTTCAACTGGAAAATTAGGGCATTTCAGATTTCTTTATTTACAGTCTAATACATTCGTAGAAAAGATTTAAAGAAAGAAAAAAAATGCTCAAACCCACACATATTAGAAAGAAAGAAAGAAAGAAATTAAAAAAAAAAAAAACTCGAAGGCCAATGGGGTCCAGGGACCCCATAGGCCCCCAAGTGGCTCTGCTACTCCTAGAAGCTCGTGAAGTCTTATTGCGGAATTAATGAACTCAACTCAACTTCATTTGTTGAAGTGGTAGATATTGTATTATGGTAGACGACATAATTTTTTATGTATATATGAAAGAAACTCTTAAAACATTCCTTTTGTTATTTTTCAAAGATCAATTTGGCATGCCATGTGCGCACTGACATTAATGTTTTGTACTCCACATGTGCATTCTAAGTGAACAAGTAGCCAAATTAGTTTCCAATCTATGCAAAAGTTTCGTTGCTTCTGATACCAAAACACACACACAACCATATAATTTCTTCTGTACAGCTAGAGTACAATAATTTTTCTTGATAACATGGTGCCCAGTATCTTGATTTGGATTTGCTAATGCTATACCCAATCTTCTAGGATATTTACATAATCCATGTTGGTAGCTTTAGCTATTTATTGAGTAGATCAAAGTATTTTCCTTTGAGTAGTAAATCCACTTGGCAGTTTCATCTTTAAGTGAATCGATAATTTCGTCAATAATAACCTTAATATTGATGGCTCTTTTTTCTGCCAAAAATTCTGGTAGCTCAACAGTTTTAAGATCTTCTTGTTTTTTCACTTCCTGAGGAATAATTATGCTCTTGGTAATTCCAATCTGAATCAACTGAATAGGTGGATAAATTAACTTCTTCATGAGTGACCTGCTGGTGCTGAATAAACTCGTACATAAAATAATTGTGCTTTGGCGATTCCAATATAAGTCTTGACTGCATTATAAACACATTTTGGCATCATCTGTGATTCTTCTCCAGTTTGGGAATAAATTGAATATAGTAATCCACCATCATAACAGCTTTGGATAGATTTTGCTGAGGAAGTCAGCAAAAAGTTATCTTTAGATTTTAATATTTTAATATCAAAAGTAAAATTTAGAATCTATATAACCATATTCCGGATATTTCGGGATATTAATGAATCCTTCAGATCTCTAGTTAACCAAAATTTTACCTGTGTATTATCAGTTCTCAGAATAAAGTTAGTATGAGCAATAAATATTTCGTAATGCTGTAATGCCTTTAGTACGCTAAATAATTCTTTTCTATTTATTTCCCATCTTATTTCAGTATCTTTAAATGTTCTAGAATGGAACTTACTAATGCGTTCTTTTCCTGTTTCTAAATCTTTATACATTAATATACTCCCATAAGCTAAATCACTTGAATCTGTACAAACTATCCATCTTTTATTATTTTCATCTATTGGTAATTCTAATTTTGTTAATGTCTTACATAAACTCTTTTATTTTTCTGAGATTCTTAGTGTCTTTAAACTCTTTTACTTTTCTGAGATTCTTAGTGTCTTCTTCTGTCCATTTAAATTCTCCTTTTCCTTTAACTCTTTTTTGTACTGGTATCAAGTATTGACTTAATTTGTTATATATTCTCTAACTTGGTTTACTATTCTAAGAAACTCGGTTTTCTCTCTGGTGCATTTTTTAATCCAAAAGGTAAACCATACCATTCATAAATCCATTAGGCACTGTAAAAGCAGTTAATTTCTTACTATTTTCTTCAATCTTTAGATGATAAAATCCTAACTTACAGTCAAGCTTACTATAATTTCTTACTATTTTCTTCAATCTTTTAGGTGATAAAATCCTGACTTACAGTCAAACTTACTAAACTAGTTACATGCAATTACTTTTTCAAGTATAATTCCTTTGTTTGGTATGGGATATTTTAATGTTTTAGTCTTTTTATTAAGATTCCTATAATCAATGACCATTCTGCTTTTACCTCTTTTTTCTTTACGATGGTTAACTACCATAAATGTTGGGCTTCTATGAGTTGATTCAGATTGTCTAATGTAATCTTTGTCAAAGTAATTCTTTTATATGCATTTCAAATTCTTTAAAATCGTTATGAGCATAGTGCATAGGTTTTTTATATACAATTTCGGTTTCTTTTAATAATTCTACTTTAACTTCATTTTTATGTTTTTCCCATCATGCTAAGGGATCATCATTATAAAGTTTTTCTAATCTTTTTATTGTTATTTCTTAGTATATGTAGTTAGTATTATTTCTTTGATCATTCCTATGGCTTATGGCTTTTCTTTTACTATTTAAGTGTTGAGTAATTTTGCTATCTCCTTCTTTCCCAAGGTATTAATTCTTTTTCTAATCCTGATACTCTTTTAGCTGGTATTTTATGTCACATGGTGTTGTTAAAATAACATATTCTTTACTTATCGTAAATGGCATATAATCTTTTAAGAATTTTTTATATCCTATTATGAAGTCATGTCCTTCAAATTCAAAAGGAAAAACGTCTGGTATTTTCATAATTTTATCCCAAATTTGTATATTAACATTAGTTGCCTTTTCGTTAATTAGGTTTCCTTCTTTATTAAATCCAGATACAATTATAGGTTGACTAAGTTTTTTCAATGTTTCTTCTGGTAAACATGTTCTTTTTCAAATATTTATTGATGCTCCTGTGTCAATATAAAATGTATAATATCTACGCTTATATCCTTCATAGATAACTTTAGCTAATATATGTAGAGATCTTCTAAGGTCATGAATGTCTTGAGTTTCTATAGGTATTCTAATTATTCTATCATTTATTGTTATAGTTAATTCTGTTTCACTAATTTTCCATGGTGCTACTGATTTTAACCATTTTGTTCCTAAAATAATTTCATTTTCTTTTTCTGCTTCTTCTATTTCTAAGTCAATTTTAAAAGATTGAGTTTTAGTCTCATCATAAAAGTTCTTAAATGTGTTCAGATTTTTTAATTGTACTATTTTTTATTAATGGTGGAGATATATAATTTTCTCTTGCTCCAGTATCTACAAGGATATGTTTTTTTTACTTTAGGAATAATTTATTGTTCTATATCCTGTATCTCTTGTATTCTTAATGGTCTTTGTGATGCAATTTCTAACTCCTTACTATCATCAGGTTCTATATATTTCATTTCATCTCTAGGAATTTCCTTTTTTTTTTTTTTTGACATTTAGGAATTTCTTTTATAATGTCTTGGAAAGGATTATATTTGTGAGTAACTCCATGTTTCTTTTTTCTTGCTACAGTAGGTTTATTGCTGAACACATGTAATTGTTTTGCCTTAATAGTCATCACTTTACTTCCTGGTTCCATCTTAATTCCATTTAGTTTCCAATATAATACTAAAGATTTTCGTATATGTTCATCAGTTATATTTATACAATAATTTGGTGATAATGTAAACTTAGTAGCTTGGTAAATCAAATTTCCTCTAAGTTTAGCTATAACTTGCTGTCCTAAAGGTTCTATTATTATATGATCATCAGCAACATATAATTCTACAGGTGTATCAATTCCATCATGAAAATGAGCTTTAATATTAAATTGGATTCCTCTAAAATAACAATACTTCATAGGCTGGTTTGATTTGATTCTATTTATTTCATTTCTAAGTAATTGCTTTGATACTAATGGTACTTAGTATTTCCTGTACAGTTTCTTATATCAATGATATGTTCTTTTCTTGTTACTACATAATATTCTTCTCTTTTTAGGTTAAGCCTTTGTTTTAATTCTAAAGATTTGAATACTAATTATGGTGATAAATCAAAGTCAGTATTACTAATTTTTTTAACAAGTTTTAGGGTCAAATATAAGTCTTTGGCAACTAGATGTTTCAGTTTCTTCTTGATCTATAATTTCTTGTCTGGGAGTTTCCATTCATAATCATTTGTACTAGCTAGTATTTCTGAGTATTGTATTCTTTTGTATGTCAACTCTCCTGCTTTTATCATGCTTTGTCTTTCAAACCTATCAGGTCTATTTATAATTTTTAACATATGTTTTTGTTATTCCTTGCATTATTCTATGTCTGATTCTAATTCACTAGATTCTGACTCTAATTCTTCAATTTCTTCTATTACTTCTAAATTGTCTTCAAGTATTTCTAATTTGTATTCTAATATTTCTAAGTACTCCCTTCTATATTAATTATCTTTATTTCTTTCTTTCTTGGTTCTTTACATTCTGTAGATATATGTCCATACTTTCCACAATTATAACATTTACATTGTTTAGGGGTTTTCTTAAAATATCTCCTATTTCTTTTAGCATAATATCTTTTTCCTGGTCTTCTTTTCTCGTAGTATGTTTTATAATATTTTTTCTTTGGTTTATATTGTTTATGTTTCTTTCTTTTCTTAATTATTCTAGTATAGGTTTTACTACATCCTAATTTTGGTGGTCTATATTCATCACAACATATGTATTGATTTGCTTGTAATAAGTATCTTGCAGTATTAGCTTGTTTACATACATTATACATCAAATTTCTAACAAATTCTATTCTAGTTCCTAATGTGTCTGTTATCCTACTTTTATTGTTATAATCTCTTTCTATTTCCCTATTAAAAGGATAAGGTAACTTTTGATAAAATATATTATCATTGGATTTTCCGTTTCATCACATCTTCCTTTATCATATAGTTCACTAAATGCACAAACATATTTTTCAAAATAACACATTTGACATATAACTAGGTTTTGTAATTGATGTCTTGCTCTTAATTTGTTTCTTTCTGCTAGTCCTGTTTCAGATCCTAAGTTGCTAAATTCTGCCCTTATACCTTTTTCAAATTTCTGTAATATTTCTTTTGGTTGAGTTGCTAAATTTCCTTGTGTAGTTGTTGTTCCTCTTATAATTCCTTGTTCCATTAATCCTAATCTTTTTTGCTCTTTTACTTTCAGTTGATCTTCTTTTAGGTATTCCTTTTTTTATATTCTCTGTGTGCTCCTATTCTTACATAATCATAATCTTCATCTACTTCCATTTTTACCGGGTAATACGCATTAGGGTCAGCAGTATTAATTTGTTCTTCTTCAAGTTCACTATCTTCCATAAGCAAATTTTCTTCTTGTAATATATCATTATTTTCTCGTAATTCTGCATTAGTCTCTGGTTCATCAGATTCTTCTTCAATTATTTCTTCTATATCTTCTTGTTGTAATTTTGTTTTTTTTTTCGCTTTTTGTATTTCTTTTTCTTCGGTTTCTATGGTTTCCTCACCACGTTTTCGCGTCAATGCGCCTTTTAATTCTAATATTTGTAATTGCAATTTTACCATTTCAACTTCTTCTTTTAATCTTAATAATTCTTTATTTTCCGTTTTTTTCTTCTTTTTTAGATTTTTGTTTCTTTTCTATATTTTCTTCTATTTTTATTTTCCGTTTGTAATCTCTTTAACTGATCTAATGGTGTTTCTGTTCTGTAATATCTATAACTAGTAGTTTTAAGTCTTCTGAGCAAGTTATAAATTTTCTTCCTAAATTTGTTATTTCTACCTTCTATTTTCCATATTGTCCTTCTACATAATAAGAGCTTATAGCTATTTCTTTATTGTTCATCTACTATTTGTTTCTGTTTTAGATCTTTTTCTTGTTCTTCTTCATCAGGTAATATTATATCTCCTAGTCCTGCTATATTTACTATTCTTTTTTGTTTTTCTACTATTTCTAATTTACTAGTTGATTCTATTAGTAATACTTTTATTTTTATATTTTCTATTATTGGTTTTTGTAACGTCCCAATTTCTAAAAGTTCGGAACACTACTAAAAGTCGCATTTTCATCTTTTGAATTTAGCGAGTAAATTTTTTTGTTGAAACAGATAGACTAATAAGGATAGAGTATAAGCAAAAACATGATGATAATTCCATATACATAATGCCCAAAATCTGTATTTATAGTTGTCGACAAAAGTAATTAAGCAAAATATATTACCATTCAAGTATTTAGAAAAAGGGCATTACACAACAATTTGTCAAAATATTTAATCGGCCCCGCTCGTCACCTCGACCACGGCCGGCCCCTAAACCTGGAAGGAGGAAAAGTTGGGGTGAGCATAATAATAATATTATTATACTCAGTGGAGCAAGTCAATTAATCTATGTCAAAGCAAATATGCGATCAAAATCGTAAAGTTTACTCTTTAAACTTTTAAATTTTCCAAATTGTACTGTGAGCCATCCCAATAGCCTACTTTTGACTCGGACCAATTTGCAGTCCCTGACAACGTACATAGTGCTAGTAATCATATTTACATGGTGGGCTATCCCACATCAAAAGTCTTGAAAAATGTACTTGAAAGGTTATGTGAGCAGTGATGCCACTAAATCTTGGAATTCAAAGCCTCCTTGTCTAGCAAATAAAATTTTACAGTGATTTAATGTGTTTAAATTATCATTGAAAGGAGAATCTTAAATTTTAAGGACTTAATTGAATATTTATGAAAGTTAAATTGTTAAGATTTTGGAGTCTTAAAATGTTTAAGGGTCTAATTGATCACTTATGAGTGTTAGAGTTTACAATTAATTTGATTGATTTAGGATTAAAGACCTTTATGAACTAATTAAATTCTTTAGTGGTTAAACTAAATGATTATAATAGTTAGAGGACTAGTTTGAGGGTTAACTTAAGTCGAATTATAAGTTTAAAGACTTATGTGATTAGAATTAAAAGTTTAAGAACCAATTATGCAAAACCCAAAAGTTTCTGGGCTGAAATTAATTATTTAAAATGTCTGGGAGCCAACTCTGATTTAAATAATAACTTTAGGGTTAACCTGAATGTCTTGGGAATTCTTGGGGTTAAGACTTGGGTTGACCATTAGTTTAGGACTTAGTTCAAGAAGCAAAGTGCAAAAACCCAAAGGAAGTGTTTTAGATCTATTTTCTTTTAGTTAATACACAATGGAGAATGAACAGAGAACGTACAGAGGGAATTCGAACCATGGCTGAGATTTCTAAGGCTAAAATTTTCGACCAAAACCCCTGCGATTCGAAGTAAAATTTGGTGGAATCGAAAGTTCTCAACGAGCTCTTTGCATAGAGGTAACTTTTTAAAGATATGGTGGTGGTTTATGGTGGAAGGACTCAGCAGTTTTGGGGATTTTCCAGCAAGTATGGTGGGTTTCCAGCCAAAATACTTACATATTTGTGTTCCTCGCTGCGAGAGGAAGCGATAAACACCAATTTTGCGAAGTTTGGTAAATAAATGAAGATGAGCCAAAATACAAGCTTCCTCGGTTAGGCCGAGACACTATTTTCCTTTTTTTCTTTTTTTTTCTTAATATATATGGGAAGGAGAATGAAGAATGTGTGTATGAAGTGTATAAATACTAGTGCACATTTTGTTTGAGTTCTTCATGGTAAAGAATGGATGGATTTAGAAAAGAGAGGAGTTTCTTTTATCTTTGTTCTAGTTGAACTTTTGATGTATTGCTTGACTCCCTTTAGCTTGCCTTGAGTTTGATTTGTTTGCAAGAAAGAAGAAATGAAGAGTTAGTTGTTGTTGAAGAAGAAGAAGAAGAAGAAGAAGAAGAAGAAGAAGAAGAAGAAGAAGAAGAAGAAGAAGAAGAAGAAGAAGAAGAAGAAGATGGAGAGATGGGGAGAATTACCTTGCTATTGCTAATAGTTCACAAGGAAGAGAAAATGGTATTTTGGTGCTTTATATAGAGTTAGTTCAACTGGAAGAGAAGGGACCAAAGTTTAAGAATTTGAAAGTTTTTGGTTCAAATAGGGACTAATTAGAAGTTGACTTTCTGATATATATTCCAAAGGTTCGATCGGTATTGGTGAAATGTTATATAAGTTAGTTCGTCTATTGAGATTAATTCATTGGAATTTAGTTTAATAAGTTTTGAATTATTTAGGTCGAATTTGAACTTATTATTAAATTACGAAATTTCCGTTCCCAATATACTTTGATTTGGCTAGACGAGTATATGAAAAGTTTGAAAAGTTAAGGAAGTAATAGCGACACGAGTTAGAGTAATAAAATTGAATTTAAATTTTCTTGGTCGCTACAGTTTTAGATCATAGTATAATGTTATAATATTTTCATTTATGATATGCAAATTTTGTAATAGGTTCTGATACCCTCCTCCCCTAGGATGGTCGGTTGTTGACTCCTTCTAGAAAAAGGAGCTCTGAAAATCCCAGTTCTTAACCCATCCTCACCCTATAAAATCCAGAGTAACGAACGAGCACACAAACGAACGACGAAACCCTACTGGTGCAACTTGTACACGCATCAATTGGCATTGTATGTGGGAAAATTCGAAAGAGAAGCCATGTCACGAAGAACTCGCTAAGGGACCCGAAAACCCTCTCGCCCTTCAGGTCTACTGCAAGAGAAACCCTTGCACCCACTAAACCCTCTTCAACTAGAAAACCTTGCTGACGAAGTTATGTCCTCACAAGAGGGGACTCTCCCTAACCCACTTGATCCGACGCCAGAGCCCGTTACTCAATAACAACTGGCCCAGCAGCTCGGTCTATTCCAGGCGCAGGTCCAAGGAATACAAGGGCAGATTCAGAATCTAGCGCACCTTCTCCAAAATCAGCCTTGAAACACCGGCACCACACCAACGGGGTGCTACCAATCCACTGAGCGGTGCTTAATGACAGAATCTGACTACTGTACGTATGAGGCACCTCGATTGCTAAAAGCTGCATGGAGGCCAAAATTGATGACCTGAAGAAGCAGATTTTTTTTTGTTTTTTATTTCTATTTTTTTTTTTTTTTTGCTCTTTCTCCTTTCCTCCCTCATTCTTTTAAAATTTTTTCTTTTTCCTGTTCTTTTTTCCAGTGATGTTATCGAACTCTTCTTCTTCTTTTTTTTTTCCATTTTTGTTTTTGCTTTTTTTTTTCATTTTCTTCCAGTAACAATTTTTTGACAAAATTTTCTACATGATAAATAATATTTTTACATTCAAAGGTTCATTACATATGTAACAAGTTATGTCATCTACATAACAAGTTATGTTATTTTCTTTAACTAGTTATGTTATTTGTGCATCAATATATGTTTTTATCTAGTAATCTATGTCATTAAACAATCTATATTATTTGTGTAACAAGTTAATGTAGAACACATGACAGAATAAATCGAGGGAGAATTAGGTCGAAGATCGGATTGAAATTTGGGTTGGTGCAAAACTTAGCATATAATATCTTTTTGGAAGCAGAATAATGAGGTTGTTTATGAGCACCATCAGTTTTCAGCAAACTGAGGAGTTGAGGCCTTAAAATTTACGATTTTCTATTTTTCTATTTTTTCAATTTTTTTATAATTTACTTATGTTTTTTTACCATTGGACTCATTTGTAGCTATTTAAGTACCATTCAAACTTGTTTGAATGATTTATTGCTTAATAACAAACTATATTATTTGCATAACAAACTATGTTAGTTGTCAAACACGTCATGTTATGGGCGTAACACACTATGTTATGTGTATAACAAGTTATATTATGTGTTAAATAAGATATTGTATTTATGTGACAAGCAACATTATTTGCATAACAAGTCTTGCTATTTGTGTAGCAAGATATGCTATGTATGTAACAACATATGTTATTAAACAATTTGTGTTATTTTTATATTTTGTATAACAAACTATGTTTTCTGTGTAACAACCTATGTTATTTATTTAACAAGTTATGTTATTTGTATAACAACTTATGTTACTTGTTTAACAGAATATGTTATTTGTATAATAATCTATGTTAAAATAGTATAATATCATCTATTATGTGAATTAAGACATCAAACAACTCATACTCATACTATATGAATTTAAAAAGAAAAAATGATAAAAAATAAAACAGTGAAAACAAGAAAAAAAAAGGAAATAAGGACAGAAAAAATTAAACAAAAAAATGTTGAAAAAATTAAACAAGAATTTGGCCGATTAGCCAACCACCGATGACCAGCTGGACATCGGCCCGAATCTGGCATCCGCGGGCAGGGGGTTGGTTGGGGGCCGGTTGGGGTAGGTAGGGGGATAAGGTGGGCTATTAAAAAAATATATTTATTAAAGAGAAAAAATAATGAAAATATTAAATAAAACAAAAAGTAACATACTTGTTACATGTGTAACACAGTATGTTACAGAGTATTTCTAGAATTTAAAATATTTACTAAGTATCTTTGGAATAAACTAAAGTTAAGCACGTACTTGCGAAAAGACCTCTTTTATATATTAGTTATTAGTGATGCAGCCTTTCCAATTAACCAAAAGTGCTCCTTTTCTTTAATTATTAAATTTTCCTCTCATCTTTCTGATTCAATTTTTCTTATATGTGTTCTTAATGTACTCAAAATGCCATTAAGTTTGATAAGAATCAATAATTCAGTTTCCATATAGTTCCAAAGAGTTTTGCTTTTCAAGCAAGTGTTAGTTGTATACAAAAAACGAACAATTGAGAATTGACTAAGGTAACAAGATACATATCCACGAGCAAGGCCCATGCCATGAGAAGGTTGATGTTATAATTTTTTTATTTTATTTTATATATATTTTTTAAACAGAGCAAGAACATGTACTAGTAAGAGTAGGGATGTTGGTAAAAATGTACTTAGAAGTCGTTTGGAAGTGTAAAAAATGGCGTTTGGAAAGTAAGAGACCAAACTGGAGGAAGATTGTCAAGCTCAGGGACCATGCTTGCAAATTTTGGGTGTGGGCTTTGAAAGAGGGGCCCCCCCGGGGGGGGGGGGTTGAGGCAGTAGAGAACTGCCATAGCCACGGTCTCATGGGAGTCAAGTTGCAGCCGCAAGGATTCATTTCAAAAAGGCATATTATTATGCGTGTTCGCATGAAAGGAATAAATAGGCTTTTGGTTCATTTCCGAAAGGCATATTATTGTATGTGGGTGCATGAAAGGAATAAATATGCGTTGGGGTGTCTGGCGGCATGAGGAAGCAATTTTTTTTATTATTCTTAAGAACTAGTATCAAAATGTGAATAATATATGATCCATTATTACAGCATTATCATGATTTTTTTTTTATATTATTATGATTTTTCAAGAATTGACGGAGAGGGAGACATATGGTTTATGATTTGTCTTTCTGTAGAATATTTACAACATAAGTCTATTTTAACAAAACCACGAAATTTAACGTATTATTAGAGCATTATTATGATTTTTCTTTTAAAACGTGAATAATATATAATCCATTATTTATTATGATTTTTCTTTTTTTCTATTATTATGAGTTTTCTTTTTTCTTTTCTTGTAGTGCTGCTAATTTTTATTTCGTTAAATTATATTACGGTAAATCCATGGCGAATGGTGATTAAGATGAAAATCAGCACATTAATCTAGGATTTTTAAAGAATTGATGGAAAGGGAGACATAGTTTGTGATTCGTCATTTACTAAGTCTGTTTTAATAAAATCATAAAATTTAACGTGATTTCGACCATTATTAGAGCATTATTATGATGTTTCCTTTCTTGTAGTGCATTATTAGAGCATTATTATTATTTAACGGAAATAAAACCTCTATAACATAAAAGAAAATTATCGCGACTAGGAAGTCTATTTTAATAAAACCACAAAATCTTTTTAATATCTTAACCCATTTTTCAATCTTCTTGATTGAACTTAGCATATTTAGCCTTACATTTTATTACGAAAAGATCACGTAAGCCAAATTAAGCTAAATCAATTGAATAATAATAAGTAATTATAAATAAATCATGAATCAAATAGTAGAATAGAGGGAGGTGAATATGTGGAAAAGCTTATAGGGCTTAGTTAAATTTATTCGAATAAATACAAAGTAATTTTGAGTTAATTAATATACTTTAATGTTAAATTTGATGATACTAAAAAATGAGCCGGGGTAAAATTAATTTAATTTAAGGGTAAATTAAGAAATCAAAACTTAATCTACTCTTGGGCTGGGCTGGGTACCTGGATGTGCGTGTTCAGCCTATTTTCGAGTTTTCTTTTAGGGAAATTTAGACATGGCACTCTGTTTTTTCAATAAATTGCACATATACCTTAATTTTGTTTATTTTGTGGATTTGCACTTAATAGTTGCATGTTCGCACCCTTTTTTTAAGCGGTATTTTTTTATTTTTTTAAATTCTATTTGGGGTTTTTGAATTATTTAATATATTAAATTTATTATCTAAACATTATCTGAATGTTCCGTTTTAAACTTTCACGTAATATTCTATAGATCACGTCTATGATATCTATCGGTATATTTTTGAATTTAAAATTTAAAACATGTAAAATAATCCTGAGTTAATATCTTCTTTTTGGTTAGTTGAATATGTTATTTACTTAATTAATAATGATAATTGGAGTTAATTATTTTTGGATTTATTTTCATTAATTAATTAATAATGTCCCTCTCCTCTGTGTTTTCATTTTTATCATTATCTAGTTGTGCTATTAGGACATTACCTTTTCTCTAGAAGGATTATAGGCTCACTCTTCATTAACATAATAAATTAATAAGGATTATACATGTGTACATGTTCTTGTTTATATCAGTTATAATTAATTGGATGAATCTCTTTGAAGTTGTCTCTCTTCCACTTATCTCGGTCAGACACCATTTTATTCCCGTACTTGTTAGGGATCCAACTTGTTGGCTGGGGCTGATACATGTTTGATACAACCGCCATCTCGTCGGTGTGATACGACCGGATCAAATGATACGTTATGTTGGGAGAGTAGTTGATATGGGTAGCCAACTTGTTAAGTTCATGATTCCTAACAGCATTTTCCATGTCACTATGTCCCTCCCTTCGCCACTGGGTTTTACACCGGTTACTACATTATCTGTTGGGACTGAATTACAATATTTGTAGTCTAATATGTTTTGTTTAAGTAATGTGGTACTGATTTGTTTCTGTTTCATTTTAATCGATTGGTGAGTACTTTTTGTCGAAGGAGCTTTGGTATAAGGGAAAGATCAGTGTCAAAACTAATAGCCATGTCTTCTCAACATTGAAGCGGGTTTTCACAGCATTTCAGCATGGAATAATCCAACGATTTTAAAGATTGAAGGTAACATGATACTAACACATACCTTAAGACTGAGTGATGAAAAAGAGGGTCTTCACGTTAATATTTCTTCAAAGGGATGAGTTGACGTTAATTATGTATCAGAATTGAAAATTCTAAGATTCAATTCCCTCTTGTATATATAATTGTATTTGAATTGGCTAGATGACAGTGGATGTTCTATATCTCTTGTCCTTTCTTCACCTTGCACTTGACAACTTAGTGTTGAAGTTGAAGTTGAAAGCACAATGACTCTGTGTTCCCCCTCATATTTAACATAAAAGGCGATATATCCGGTTGGTTTCTTTCTAAACGCTTTAGACCCTGATAGATATGATAAACATATTTGAACATCCACTCTTTAATTAATTCTTTATCATTGCAAATGCATGTATAGGGGTTTTGTTGATTGTTTATACAAGTATGATCTATAGGGGCCATCGTAGTACTTCATTGTGGGGGTGGATGCAAGAGGAGGAGGAAGGTGAGTGAGGGAAAGGGAAGGAAACTGAGGAAGGGTTTGATGGTATCTCAGCACATTTGGACAGCTGGTGGTGACACGCCCCGTCCCAGGCCATCCTACTAGACCTGACATGTGGCTTGCGCCGACAATGGATACCAGCTTATCTGGGACCCACCGCCAAGGCAACTGAAACCTTAACTTGAAATTACATAAACTTTTGGACTGAAATGGTTTAATAAAAATTTTGACAGAGTTTCCTCTATAAATAGGACATACCAACTTAAAAGCATAAAACCACCTCATCCATACAAATCATCTAAAATAAAATAAATATGACCTTTCCTTCAATAAATTTACTCATTCCCAAATGCATGGAGTTTGAGCACTTTTCAACATATTTAGAACTAAAACAATCATTAAGACTAAATGCATGTACAAAAATACTCTACTAGAAAACAAGGCATCACCAACGAATTTTTCGACCAGCCACAATCCGTTAGAAAATACCGACATATTTTGTGATGAACTGAAAAATTCGTTGGTGATTTGTGATGGGAAAGAAATGGTCGGGAATTTCTGACGGAAACCAAATTCCGTCGGTACCGACGGAATTTGGTTTCCGTTGGAAATTTACGACGACACAAAAATTCCGTCTAAGATTTCCTATGGAAATACAAATTCTGTCGAAAAAATTCTAACGGAAGGCACTAGGCCGTCGGAAATTTCCGACGGACAAAAAGTTCCGTCGGAAATTTCCAACGGTTTTACATTTCTGTGGGAAATTTCCGACGGCATCCACTAGGCCGTCAGAAAGTTTGCTTTCTTTATACTAAATATTATTAATTAACACTTTTTTTCAATGTGTTTGAAATAAGTTTTACTTTTTTAATTACAATAATAAAATGATTCATCCAATTACTTTATTAATATGTTTTAATATACAAAAAATGTTCTATAACAAATATACATTAATTTTTAGACTGCCAAAAATATATAGGAGACATGTTAACTTTTTTTTGCAAACTAGAAGATAAGTTAACTAATATATAGCAAGTAAAATTTTGTTCTAAATTTAAAAACGTTATGAAAAATTCAAAGTGTTATTAATAATCAACAACCCTTGGACATGAAATAGAAAATGATTTATGTTTTTGTATCTGTAATTAAAAGTACAAACTAAAGTTAAAAAAACAATAAAAAGAAACTCAACAACAAATACGAATAATTTCCACAGAGGACACCAGTTGGCACAATCAAATAAATTCAGAGCATAAATGACATATTTAATATAATAAATTTTAATGAAATAATGAATAATATATAAAGTCCAATGCTTAGAAAAGAAAATTCATGATTTTTAGAATAACAAAATTACGAGAGGATACTTCATATATATTTTTTGTTAGCACATTAACGAAAATGCACAATAGCCTGGTGGCTGGGAACTCACTCCCCAACCCCAAGTCAAAGGTTCAAATCTTGTCAATGCTATATTGAAGGGAATTAATTGGCGGGTCGGTGCACGGGTTAGCGGGTCAGAGCGCGGGTTGGTTCCCGGGTTAGGTTGAAATTTTTTTTTCCATTTATTATTTTTCTGATATCCGTCAGAAATTTCCAATGAACGAAAATCCGTCAGAAATTCCATCGGAAATTTCTGACGGACGCTTATTTCTATCGGAAATTTTTGACGGATTTGGTCCGACGAAAATTTCCGACGGATAAAAAATCCGTCTGAAATTTCTGACGGATACAAAATTTTCATCAGAAAGTATTAGCGAGCAGGGTATCACTAACGGATTTTCTGACAGAAAAATTCCATCAGTGAAGGTTATTTCCGACTAATTTCTTACTTTCACCGATGGAAAAGTTCGTCGGCGATGCCCTGTTTTCTAGTAGTGATATAATTGTGGAAAGTTTGAATAATTTCGAGCGACTAACTTATGAAAGTTAACTTTCCAACCACGATCAATCACATATGTTTAAAAGCATAATTAAGACGTTAAATGAATGCAATACATGTGGTCGGCTAAGAACTCTACAGGCAAGCCAGCAGATGCTCAAGCTTGATCGCCCCTATATGAAAAACGTGACAAAATATGTGAGCTGATAATTCAGTGAGTGGATAAGTTTGCAAATACATATATAGTTTTCCATATTATTCATTTATGAAGTTCACTTTAATTACTTGGTACATAATATATAATTCAATGCAAACGATTTTACAAATGCATTTGAATAAGAGATCTAGCACGGATAATTCGTGTAAAAAAATGTAAATTAAGCTTTGAAATACATAATAACGTATTGAAGAATTCCCACCAAAAGTACCATTGAGTAGTTGCCATGTGTATAGAGTGATCTCGATGTATGAGGCATACTTCTCGACATAGAACGTAACATAACGTAGTCGTACGTGCGCAGAGCACGCCCCAAAAGCTAACTCTCCCATACACGGCCCGAAGCCTAAACGTGTATGACGATGGGTCCTAAAGACCTATAAATAACATAGTCTAACACCGTGGAACATATCACAACAGTGCAGAGCGGGTAATAATAACATAGGTACTTATGGTGGTTTTAAAATAATTCTTAAAGACAATGACATGATTAAACATTTCATGAATTTCATATTTCAATATAATGATAGAAATATGCTTGACTTCTAAAAAGAATAATATTTAATATGATATAATAAAAAGCCTGCATGATATTTGGAAAATATTTTTCCACTCACAGAGTTGAAGACCATAATTAGCTCAAATGGCATGCCTTTCCAATTTGCTCGTCATCACCTAGAATCATAGTTTAACATTCACTTAAATGCACAATATCCCATACTAAACATGGTATATAATATTCCTTCGAACCAAAATCAACCACATAAATATATTCCCGCAAGATTTTTCCGTCAAAGTTAGCATAATATCAATACTTTAATTTGATATCAGTGGACTTTTATTCCAACTTATACCTCATATGTTTTATATCATGTTCATACATCTCGAATAAAATCAACAACCCAATAAATCCCAATTTAATTCTTACCCTTTTTACCTCATTATAGCCCAACCATAATAAGGCTCGATTCATGTATACAAGATGTCCATTGCTTGTAGTAACACTTAAACACACTTTAGCCAATAACTTATCTTAAATCCATGAATTTAAAACTCAAACATCACTTTATTCATAAAAACCAGGATTGATACGTCTTTCTAAATCCATATTTACATCATACAACTTCATAAATACTTCAATGATAATAACTTGTGTATTCTTAACTCCATATCCTTCAACACAATTAAATCACAATAGGATCCAATATGTTTAACTTGGTTAAAACCTTAAATCAACACAATTACTTGAAACTCTAACATCTCAAATAAAGCCCGCGCTTCAAGAATCTTGAATAGATAATTAACCTAAAAAAACTATCATTTTTCATTCAATATAACTCATATCTAACCCCTATAGCAAAAGCCCTAATTTAACACAATATAGAACAATTAAATCCTCCACTTACCTATCAACAATCAAGGCAAAAATCATAGACCAGGAGTAAATCACGAACCCACTTTGAGTTGCCACGAATTTCCCTCCTTGTCCTTTCTTTTTCCCCATTTTCTTTTCTTTTTCTCTCGTGAAACCGTCCCCAGCATCGTGTGTATGTTTGTGTTTGTAATTCATCACAATTGCAAGACAATCACACGTATATATATACAACTTGTGGTCCTTGATATAATCTTACTTACCCATAAATCCTTCAACTTTTAATTCTTTAATTTAAATCCTTTGATGACATGTACTTTGACCCAAATAATTTGACTTTGACCAAGAACATAGCACGAAATAAATTTCAAAGAATTGGGTCGTTACAATCTTACCACCTTTAAAGAATTTCGTCCTCGAAATTCAATAAATGAGCATATGAGAATATTTGGATCTTAACCTTTAATAATTTCTCCACGTATACCTTAAACTTTGACCCAAAAATAACTTGACTTTGACCATAAGTAGAATAGTATTGGAAAGTAAGGTTCGGGCCGTAACCACTCCAACTTAAATCTTTTAACTGAATAACCTTCCATAATATATTTACAATAGCAACAACTTTCCATTTCGAAATGCTCATATCAATCAAACTTCCTGTCATTTCCTTTTCCCCTTGAAACGCTTCAAGTCCACTACCGTTGACTTTTTCCCAATTTATCATTACCTCATGTCTCCAAAATACCAAGCAATATCAACCCAAAAATATTGCCACCATACATATATAAAACCTCCAACCAAAACTTTCTCAAATAATATCAATATTTCAATCATACTTGCTTGTAATCGTGGAGATACAAATTACAATAATGACTTCCGAATGCCCCAAAAGACAAGCTAATGAACATTCTTCCAAAACTCATGAAAGCTTCCATAATTCATAAAACCCAAATTTACTAAGTCTCTATCTTATCTTCCATATCTGAATTTCCCAAAACATAAATAAATCACACAATCATATAACCATTAGAAGCAATAACACTTAGCTTTGGCCCATCATGAGTTTCATGAAATTTCTGCTGAACATACTCACCTCCACAATTTCTTCTCATATAGGAAGATGTTAAGCTTGAGTCAATGGAAGTTGCCCGTGAGTTCTGGCACCATGATTTATGACTTTTCTAGAATGAGAGATATTTTGAAAATGAGAATGCATGTAAATCAATTTCAAAATTTTCTTGAAAAACATGTTAGGCAATTCTTTAAATTTTGAGAAAATACATAATGCAACTTTCTAATAAAAGGATCTTTCTCTCTGATACCACTTGACACGCCACATGTCAGGTCTAGTAGGATGGCCTGGGACGGGGCGTGTCAGGTGGGGTGTTGGTGGGAGGGAGACTCCCCTGAAAGGAAAAGCTTGAAGAAAGTTCTTAGTATTTGGGAGTAAGAGGAAAACATGGTTTTTGAAGAAACACTAGCAAGCAAGAATAAGGGTTGGGGTTTGAGTTGAAACGGGAGACATATTTAAAGAGGAGAAAAAACTTCGTGTAATTTAGTTTGAAAGAATTTTAATGGAACCCTTAAGTCAAGTCTAGTCTAGTGTATGTGTCTGTATTTAGATGGGATTTGTATGTATTTATAGAAGATATTTCTTTGTATTTGTAGTTAGGACAAGAGAAAATTTATCGTTGTGCAACCAGCTTCACATTCTTGTCCCAAAACTAACTCTATAAGGAAAGAAAACTAACTACTTAACTAAATCAACAAATGGAATGGTCTTGAATGGTCCATGTGGTGGTCAAAGTGGTCAAGATGTATAGTGAGTAGACAAGAGATGAACAGATTTAGTCCATATTCAAATATTATCACAGACACGTTAATTCACAAATCATCACACACCAAAGGCCTTCTTCCCTAATGATTTTTCTCTAATGTATCACGTATCCATTGTTATGTTATGTCAAAATGACACTTTTTAGGATTTCTTGTTGAATGGTGTGATTGACATGAGAAACACAAAAGAAAGAAATAAACAACCACATGAACAAGAATAAAAACTTAAAGCCTGAAACCTAAAACCTGAATTGACTAGATTTCTTTATATATATTTGTGCAGAATTATTTATAAATTCTAATTGGTAGTCTATTGTTTTGGCCTCTTAGTTTTTCCTAACGTGCTTTCTTGGTTTGAATCCTGCCCTTGTCATATTGTATTCATTTTGTTGTTTTTCTCCTTCTTTTTCTAATCTAAATACAAATTCCTTTTTTCTAGTCAAAATACTCCCTGCATCCCACAAAGATAGTCTGGTAGGTAATTTTACGTGGATTAAAGATTGGTAAGTAATGTGGTTAGAACATTTAATTTTATCTTATTTTTCTATGTATACCTTGTGTCATTAATTGTTTGAAATATTTTCAAATACATAGGTAGTTGAATAACAATAATTAATTAGGGGCACAATGGAAATGGAACATTAAATACATGTTCAATATTATAAGTGAACTATTTTTTTAGGACGGACTAAAATAGAATAGTGGACTATCTTTGTGGGATGGAGGGAGTACAAGTTAAAGAATATCTTTAGATTATATTTGGGCTTTTTTTTTTTTAATACGGAAATGCCAAAAAGTAACTTGCAATCACCAATGTAGTAAAATAACATTTAAATATGAAAATGGCAACTTTTGCTATATGGTAATTTACACGAATACCCCCCATAATGAACTGACCACCTCGACATTTAATGATTTCATTTTTGGTAACAGTCTTAAATGCGAAAAAGGGACATAACATATAGTAGAGTAGATGGCTCAGTTGAAAAATCAGAAAAGTTCCTCCTTTCTCACCGATCTAAACCCATTAACCATCAGCCACTATTTCATCCTGCCATACACAAAACTTCCATGTTTGAGTTGCTAGAATCGCCAGTGTAAACCGTTGGAAAGTTGCTATAGAGAGTTGACCTACATTAGAAAGTGAACAGAAGCTGGTAGAAGGCAATTTTCATCATGGAACAGACTAGTTAGTGCATATTTTTCCCTTGTCATTGCTTGACTACTCTTGAATGAAACCCACAACACACTGCTACAGTCTTAGGTACTTTCGATGAGTGTAGTTAGTGCACTACATTCTTGATCGAATCCCCCATCTCTTCAATTCTTAATGTATAGTTAGGTTTTAGAGCGGATTAAAAATTGCATCCCCTTCTTTTGTTACATGACCCTACTGTCTTGCTGTGGGTTAGATTTTCTTTCTCCCTCCCCTCTTTACCGTCCCTCTATGAGTTTTATCATCCACATATGGCACTTGCTATACTCCAACTGTAAGATTTCCCCTATTGTCATGCCGGTAGTTGAGACTTTTCCTTTATGACAATGTTATGTACACCTCTTCTAAAGCTAAAGTATAGAACCCAGAGTAGTTGCTAAAGCTCCATGACACACAGCTTGGGTTGTTTATTTGGTTTTCGAACGAACAATTTACTAGAGAAAGCCTACTCCAACCATATAGAATGTAACTGTCAAGTTCTTTACTATTATATTACGTCAAAAAATGGCCCCTGCACCCCTTAATAGGTCAATGCGAATGGTGGCATGTACACATTGCAGATTTTTTAGTCAATAGCCCTACTGAATAGTGCGATAGATTAGCAAAGAGATGACAGTGAAAATGCACTTAGGGAACAAGTTGCATAACATGTCACTTGAGCTAATGTCCTAGGACACAGATGCTGGACCTAAATTTAATGAATATATGTATGCTTTGTATGTGTCGATTGCAGGGATAGAGATAACTTTGAGGTTCATTTTTCTTATAGTGGGTAGTTCAGCGACATGGGCAACACGGCTGGGTGCAGTAAGGCACAAACACCACCTTAGTCATAGTCCTGTAGGCAATCAGATTTCATGAACTCATCATCGCGATCAAGTTGAAGCTGAATACAGAATAATGAGCATCTGGAATTATGCTGATATTCAATGTTTTGGGACAACACCTCCCTCCTGTGCAAATCAGGGATGACGATGACATGGAATGGTACAAAACAATACATAGACGAACCCCAATATGTGTTGTGGTTTCCCCTCGTCAACGGGAATAAACCTGCTGCATGCAGCAACCCGACGCCAAAGAAGTGTTCTAAATGACTCTGAAGACCTCAATTTTAGAGGAGCACCAGGATTCAGGTTTGGAACTAGCCATCCAACTATGGCTAGATGTCAGAGTGAGAGATTAGAATTTATGCTGTGACAACAATCATAAGAAGAGACAACCCCATATTAGACTAACCTGGGTGAGATAGATCAGAAACCGTATGATGAGGATGATGTACGTCTAATTCAGGGGAAAAAGAACTAATATATACCAAGACACTAAATGTACTACTACTTTCGGATGAATGCAATCAATAACAAGTTCTAATTCAGGGTTACAATCCAACAAAACAACGCTGGCTGTTTGCTATGACCTAGAGTGTGATTGGTTTGTGTGAGCCTCAATGCTGCGGAATTCTTCACTGTTTATGATCTGCAACATTATAGTTGAGCATACGTGTGGTGTAGAGAACCTGAGCTATAAACATAGGCAGGCTACAATCTAGTTCATAGGGATGCATCTACGTGACCGGCTTCACAATAAGAAAAAATGCCCTTCATACAAGATCATTGAAGACATGCAGCGTGAGCTTGGTGTAGGTATTTCCTACTCGAAAGCCTGGAGAGTCGTGGACTTCGGACTCAACGTCACCTGTGGCCCTTTGGATGAAACCTCTAGCCGGTTGTCGTATCTGTGCTATATACTAGAAAATAGAATCCCTGGGACAGTGACTAGAATCGAGATAGATAGGCAGATTAGATTTACGTACCTATTTATTGTCTTTGGGCCTAGCATCAAGGGATTTAGATTTGTAAGTCCAATCATATGCATGGACGGCGCACACCTGAAGTCCATGTTCTGTAGCATCTTACTGTCCGCAATGTGACAAGACGGGAACAAACAAATATACCTCTTAAGTTGGGGGTGTAGGGTCTGAGACTAATGCCTCGTGGTTTTGGTTCTTAAGATGTATCTAAGCTGATTCTAGACAGTGAAGGCCTTGTCTTCATCTCGGACCACATGAATGGAATTGCAAAGGCTGTAAAGGATGTAAATTTGGTTTTAGGGAAGGAGACAACTCTGATTTTGTATCTGTTGATTGTAAGGATTGAGACTATAATGACCTGCTTCACTTTGACATGATATTGTCTGCTTTGGGCCTATTCCACACAGTTTTGCTATTGGGTTCTCACCCAAAAGGTCTCATATCAGTTGGAGTGAGTCTCTTAACTTATAAACTGGTCTCACTTTCTCTACCCAAGCGATGTGAGATTGAGGTTATCACAATCACCCTACCTAAAGGGGCCCAACGTCCTTATTGGCCACAGTTCCAGTTAGGCTCTTCTCTGATACCATCTGTAACAACCCGCTCCACTTTGACTTGATATTATCCACTTTGGGCAAAGCCTAAACGGTTTTACTCTTAGGTTCTACCCAAAAGGCCTCATGCTAGTTGGAGTGGTTCTCTTAACTTATAAACTGGTCTCAGTTTCTCTACCCAAGCGATGTTGGATTGAGGCTATCACAGAGGCAACTTTGAGGTTCATTGTTTCTTATGGTCGACAATTCCATGATATCAACAACGGCTAGGTTGGCAAGGTACAAACACTACCTTATTCTTATTGATCTTTATAAATTGCAACTGTTATGACATACACATCTCTAAATAAGGAAACAAGATTAGATCTCTTTACATATGTAAAGGCATAAACACTAGAATTCCTTTCAAAACAATTACAATCCTCGGAATTAGTGACAGAGTGAATGAATTATTGTCATAAAGGGGTCTGAATTCCATTTCATTTGAATTCTTACTGCAACAATATACTGCCTCCATCCCAAAAAGATAACTTTTTTACTATTTTCACATAGATTAAGAAAAGTTCATTTAATAATATTAGAAAAATAAATTTAACAAAATTTCCCTATTATGCCTTTTTCATTTATTAATTTTTCAACTTCAATAATTATATTTTTTTGGTAAAAATGCACATTAAAGGGGTATATAAGAAAAACTTATATTGCAACTATATTTTTGAAAAGGAAATAGTATATAGTTTGGGACAGATGAAAAAGGAATATAGAACAATCTTCGTGAGAAGTTGTAGTAAATTAAAGGGTAATTTATACCTGAAGTCCCCAACCTTTCAACTTTTTATTGATATCCTTCTCAATCTTTTCTAAACTTGTGAGTCTTCAACCTTTAACGAAATCCCTCCCCAAGTTTTGACTAAAGGTTTCTGTCCATTTTGACCATTAAATTCCTGTAAAATGACCATTTTGACTCATATTATAATTGAACAAAAAAAGGGAAATAAATCAAATAAAAATGTATTTGAAAATTCTAAATATCCCTACCAACCTAATTCCTTCCTCGTCTCGGGCTTAATCCCTGAGAATGGTAAACTCGGACCAAACTCATTAGTATCTATTCACCAGTTTGGACTAGCACAATTGTGGGCGACGGAGCTCTGATAGTTAGTATGCTAGGTTTTCCATTGCTTTAGTGTTGTCCATAACGTTTGTTAGAATTTTAAATTTTTTAATTTTCTTTATTTCCTTCTTTTTTTCCTAGTTACAATGCAGGGCAAAATAGCCATTTTAAAGGCATTTAAAGGTCAAATTGAACGAAAATCATTAGTGAAGACTTGGATAGAGATTTCTTTAAAGGATGAGGACCCACGAGACCAGAAATAAAGGCTGAGGATGAGATCAATTAAAAGTTGAAAGGTTAAAAAAGTTAAGTGTAAATTACCCTAAATAAAAATAATCTAAAGTTCACATAAGGCTTATTAAGGAATTCCACAGTGGGCCCAACCAGTACATAGGCATATAAAATGACCCCTTAGCCACATCTCCCACATCTAGGCAGCCCTTGTCCTACATCTTGAGCCATGGGATGCCCCTCTTCATCATATCTCGCATAAGTAAATTCAAATTTTACATTTGCAAAAGTAATAAGAATTAGAAACCTTTTTCGATTTCCCCCCGCTATTTGAAGTGCTTTTCTTTGGGTATGGTCGCATGTTGAATGTGCCAAAATAATAAATGCCTTACTCCACTAAATTTTAAAAGAATTTGTAGAAGCAGAGAGTAAGGGTCGAACCCATAGGGAACGCAGGATATATCGAAGTATTTTGTGTTAACTAGCAATAGAGGGGATTTATAAGATATTGAACTAAAATTAATTAAAAAAAGAGTAAAACCAATTAAAGAATATTCACGAGTGCAAGTAAAAAGAGAATAACATGAACGTTAATTCTAGTTCTCGATTTAGTTGTGTCCTTCACATAAAGGATAGTAATCAATAGCAATGTCGCTCCTACTTTCTTGCAAAATTATTAACTTTAGATAACAATAATCTCTTCTACCTAGATTTTTCCTTAAGTGTATCTAATTAAAACAAGCTCTTTAATTAGACCTAATCATTTAGAGAACCTAGAATAAGCTCTCTAGATTTAGAACAACGATTGAATGAAGAATTCGGAAAAAAAGCTAATATAAGCAATAAATTCATAAGTTCGATTTATTTAACTTATGTTGTGTTATCTCTAATGATGCTAATAATTAACAATCATTAGTCGCTATTTGAGAATTAGGGGAAACAATAATTACGGGTCGAAGTCCCAACTTTAGCGATAGAAAACCAATTGTTCAACGTAGTAGGCATAATGTAGGTCAAGCAATCAATATTCATAAATGTAGAAAATAGAATAACACAAGCAATTTCACAAAAGAGTAAGAAACAATGTTACTGAAATTGATTAATTAAGGAATAAAAAGTAGCAACAACATTCCTTTGAAGTGGAAGAAGAGAGAGATTAGCCTTGTGTCCTCACTCGGGAAAAACCTTCCTCCAAACTTGTCTTTTCTATAAAGTAAAGAATTGTATTCCTAAGGCTAAGACATGACCCCTTTATACAAGGTCCAAAAGCCCTAAACGAAAGAAGAAATTTCATGTACAAGAAACTACGATAAAAAAGAATTCTAGGAAAACAAGGAAAATAAAAGATTCTCGCGCAAGACAACCCATGCGGCTGAATAAAGAATCCATGCGACTGCATGGTTCTTCCCAAGTTTCGGCTGCACGGGGTGCCCTGTACTAAATATTCTATCCGTTTTCTACAATATTGGTGCGGGCGCACTAGCAAGCAGTGCAGCGACACTGTGTCTTCTCTGTTTTTTTCGTCCTTCACATTTTGTTGTCCGACATGTTGGTCCTCGAGCTCCAAAAGTCTTCAAAGTATGCCCGAACTTGATTCTTTTTAGTTTTTCCTTGATCCTATAATAAATAAACAAAATAAACATGAATAAATATTTTAATATAATAAAACACACAATAAAACACTAGTATGGAGAAATTAAACAATCTAACAAATCACCTATCAAATTCCCACAGACTTAAACCGTTGTTCATCATCGAGCAACTCAAAAACAAAACACTACAAACTAAACACAAAACACACAAACATAAATACAAACACACCTATTAGACTCTCCCGGTCACACACGAGGCAAACAACTTTCCGTTGAGCTTATCGAAAATCAAGGTAGCTTGCCTAATAAAAAGTCTCCAAAGCAATGCGAGAGTTTTGAGTATTTTCTTTTTCTCTCATTTTTCCTTTTTTTCACAATTAAAGGCTGACCCATTGAAACTCATAAAATGCCATGAGCAAGTTCTTAAGCAACCATTAGAATTATAAAACAAAACTTTTACCTTAAATGGCATAAACTAGCTGACCCTCACAGATAAGTTCACTATTCGCTCAAGTGTTTAAAGATTAAGTGTTTACTCTCAAAATTCTATCCAATGGGATAGTTCTACCATATGCTTACAATATTTCTCATTCTCCACCACTTAGGTGCACATGCATGACACAAATCATAAGATCTTTTAAGGGTTGTAACGGGCCTAAGGATTAAGGTGGGAAAAATTTAAGAAGTGAGACTAATAAACCGTTGGACCTAGTGGACCACAAATTCATAACATTCAAGCACATATTTCAAGTGAAAAACTACTCCCTTCATCATTTCAAGACTTCTAGCATTACCTATATAATAACAACATACCCCAACCTTCAAAGGTAACTCACCCTTTTATTTCAAAAAGAGATAACCCTTTATCTCATCTTCTTTTTTACACAAAATTTACCTTTCTATTTCTATTTTTATTTTTTTCCCTTCTTTTTCATTTCACTTCTTTTTTTTTCATTCTTTTTTTTAATCATTCCTGCTCTCATCAACTCTTTCATCCTTTCACAGAATAAACCATACTAGCCTCTACATCTCAAATTGAACTCATCATCTCCTTTCATCAAAACGTCATCAATAACATACTCATCCCCGAAACTTTCTTCTTATCCACCCCAAGCAACGAAAGCAATCACAAATCTACTAAGCCATTAGCAAGGCAAGGATATATATATATATATATATAAATTGTTTTCTGTCCAATACTAGTATTAAGAGTGTAAAGAAATAAAAATAGGTCATAAAGCTCAAAGGGGTTATGCGAAAGGGAATTAATTGATAAGGTAGGCTTTTTGGCTAAAGTGATTAATCAAGAAAGAGTACCCTAATCATATTTATGAAATGCATGTAATAATATAGCCTCAAAGAGAAATATAGCTAGTCCTAGAGACGTAAATCCATAGAAGAATATCACACATGAATAAAAATAGTGAGACTGATAAAGATATCTCAGTCTAAGGCTCAAAAACTTTACCAGATTAAATTTGTCAACTTAATCCAACTGTAACCAACTCTAGGCAAAGCAAATAAATAGAAGTGTGAGTTCACTCATTCAATCGTGTTATGAATCTCTCTAGGCCAAAAGCATAAATCTATTTTTTATTTTTTTTAAAATTTTTTTCTCTAGCATTACTTAATTCCAGCTAAGCTATCATTCTTTTAATTTCAGAAATTAACAAATTGTCGCCTAATGTTCAACCAAGAATCTTAAAAAAAAAAAGCAATAAAGCAGAAAAAACACACAAAGAAATTAATTCCTTCCCCCATACTTAAACTATACATTGTCCCCAATGTAGAATAAAACGAAATAAAAAGAGAGGAAAGGGATAAAAAGATGTAAAATTTTTTTACTAAATAATTAATGTGATTCGGTGCGGGCACAAGACCAGTAGTGCGCCCGTACCCGGCACACTAATAGTTTTTGCCTCAATTTTTTTTTTTAACAAAAAAATTTGAATTCAAAGAATGCTACACAAAAGACCCATACCATTTTTCAAAAATAAAAATAAAAGATAAATTCACAACTAGACATCTAAACAAATTAATGAAAAGTAAAGACGAGAAAACAAAAAATATGAAAATACTCAAAATAAAAAATACTCCCTTCTTGGATTGCCTCCCAAGCAGTGCTTTTTTTAACGTCGTCGGATCAACTTAGCCTTTGAATGGTTAGTTGGTATAGGTCTTCTACCATAGCAAATTTTTGTCTTTAAAGCCTTCATAGTCCGTTCTTCGGATTCACTTCAGATTGGGATGGCAATTGCCCTCATATTTGAGCCTCCAAGCAATTAATGGAGTTGCTATTTGGCTCATTTGATTCTCCAGATTTTGAATGCTGGCTTTAGTTTCTTGTTGAAATTGCAAAGTATTAGCAGTTAGTGTTTTAACCACCTCTTCTAATGACATACCTGGATTAGGAGGTTGTTGTAGTCTTGGTAGAAACTGTCCTGGTTGCCTATTAGGAAAGAAATTTTGGCGTTGATCCACTCCATAGCTTAGATTGGGGTGATCCCTCCAACTAGGATTGTAAGTGTTGGAGAATGGATCATAGGGTCTATTCGGGTACAAAGGGTGTCCCGCTACATTCGCCTATATTCAGTATTTTCCTCTTGCAACATTGGGCAAGCATTAGTTGGATACCCAACCATTGAACAGATTCCACAAGCTTTCACCTGTTGTATATTCCCTGCCTTGAGTTATTTAATAAGAGAATTGAGTTTAGATAATTCATTTTCAATTGGTGAACTTTGTATCTCGTTCACCCTCCTAATAGGCATATCATTCCTAGTGCCAAACTGCTGAGAATTCTCAGCAATGTTAGAGATCAAAGTCCTTGCTCCTTCAGGGGTTTTATCAACTAAAGCCTCATCGCTGGCTGCATTGATCATGCCCCCATCTATTGGCATAAGTCTTTCATTAAAGTATTAAATCAGGAGTCGATCACTGATTTGATGGTGTGGACAGCTTGCGCAAAGCTTTTTCAAACACTTCCAATATTCATATAATTGTTCTTCGCGATGCTATCATATCCCACAAATCTCTTTTCTAATATTTGTAGCCTTTAATGCAGGGATATACTTTTCCAAGAATAATTTTTTCATCCTATTGCATGTTGTTATAGTGCCCCATAGTAGGTAGTAGAGTTAATCCTTAACTGTATTCTTAGGTGAGAATGGAAAAGCCCACAGCTTGATTGTTATTTTGTGATTCCAGGTGGTTTCATACTCGAGCATACTACATGGAATTCTTTGAGATGTTTATGAGGATCCTCAACTGCATGACCATGGAAATAAGGTAATAAATGAATTAACCTAAATTAAAGCTCAAAGGTCATATTTTCTATTAAATTTGGAAAAGTTATGCAGAGAGGTTGCCAAGTAAGATTTGAAGCAGCCAATTGTTTCAAAGTTTGATTGTTGTTGTTGTTGTCGACCATTTCTTCATCAGCTTGGATTGCCAAGCTTCTTTTCTTAACCTGCACAGTCCGTTTGATCTCTGAGTCAAACAACAATGGATTTTGATTAGAACAGCGGGTAATGATCATTCAAAATAAAGAAAATAACAAAACTAATGATAAAAGTAAAAGTAGTTAACACAAAAATACTTAAATTAATCATACCATTCCCCAGCAACGGCACAAAAAACTTGACTGATTATCAAATGTGCCAAAATGATAAATACCTTACTCTACTAAATTTAAAAGAATTTGTAGAAGCGGAGAATAAAGGTCTAACCCAAAAAGAATGCTAGATATATCAAAGTATTTTGTGTCAACTGGCAATAAGGGGTTTTTATAAGACATTGAACTCAAAATTAATAAAATAAAAGATTAAAAGCAGTTAAAGTATATTCACAAGTACAAGTAAAAAGAGAATAACATGAATGTCAATTCCAGTTCTCGGTTCAGTTGTGCCCTTCACATAAAGGATAGTAATCAATAGCAACATCGCTCCTACTTTTTTGCAAAACTATTAACTCTAGATAACAATAAGCTCTGCTATCTGGATTTTCCCTTAAGTGTATCTAATTAAAACAAGCTTTTTAATTAGACCTAATCATTTGGACAACCTTGGTGGAAGAGCTGTGAATACTCCTTACCACGATTTCTAATGTGGTACAGGGCTTCGTTCATATGTTGAACAATTAGTGCCTGGTGAGATCTTTAGTTAGTAGTAAGAAAACTCGGTTCATACCATAACAAAGTAAAGACACAAATAGTACTTACATCATCTGACAGCCACCCGGTCAGCTCAAGAATGTCTTTGAACCAAGCTTTGGAGGCATCACAGACCGACAGCTAGACAAGTGCACTACAATCAGATCAAAATGTGGTAAGTTATTCAGGACTAACATGTATAGCTATTTGCCACACCTCAAAATGTAATACAAAGAAAATGGATGCAAATTACTGGTACACAATAAGGCGTTGCCTCGGATTTGCCCTAGCAAACCAGTCGTTTACCAGGAAACCTTCGTAGGATCCACATCCCTCACTGGATGAAAAACGACAACGGCCAACTTTATTTTTTTTTTTTTGTCGCATCTAGCTATAGGATCAGCTTCACAGGAGCTGACTTCCTCTTCTTGTGTCCTCTTCCGTGCGATAAGTCTATACTAGAATCTTCTACCAGGAAGAGGGTTTTCTTTGGCTTCCACACAACAATAGCAGATGACCAAGCTTCAACAGGCTTGTATGGACAAGATAAAAGAAAATAAATATTGCATTCATTTATGAAATATTCTATTAGTTGATCTAACAATATTATTAAAAAAAAAGAAAAAAAGGAAAACCATTTAGTGCCTTATTCATTGGATACATATACGACATTTATTTGCTATGCCAATTTGTATGATTACCCTTTTATATGGTTAAACAACTGTCTATGATATACTATTTAAATTCTCAAAAAATAGTTAAATTTGAATAACTAGATTTACTATGTTGGACATAATACACCAGGCAAGGCGCATTATTTACCAGTGAAACATAAACTTGTGCTACTTTTTATCTTGTTATACATACCTTATGCTAGTGAAGATTGCTCCTGGTAGCACATCAGTGCAACGACCTCCGTGTCATGTTGCTGAGTTGTTGACGCAACATCCGTTTTTTCGACATGTGCTGAACCCAAATGTGCTTCCAATTCATCACCTATAGAACAATGTGGATGTTCAAATAACAAGAGCACTATCCAACAACAAGAATTTAAAATGACATCTATGGTTTGTTTAGCCATACCCGTGCCTTCCTGTGGCGAGGTTTTTCCAACTTCTGCAACACAGTTATCGACCGATGCATTCTATTTAGCAATGTCCGAAAGGAAGTATATGAAAAACCTCTTAGTCCTAGGTTCTAGCTCAGTGTACATACTTTTACCTAATGTAGCTTGCGAGTCAGAGAATTGCAGTGCAATGGGCGTCTTGTTTTGATGCTGCATAGTTACACTCACATCTGCCGCATGTTCATGACTTTCTTCAATTTGAACTTTCTCATGATCAAAGGACGGTACAATAACATAATTGACAAGATCACACATAGGCCTTCTATAGACGAAATGCGACATCCTTTGGTGGGGGGAGGGGGGTTCCGATAGCTGCAAAAGAAGTTTCACATTCAGGTAATATTGAATGTACCCATAATTCTTAAAGATTATTGAAAGGTCATAATGTAATCATGGCCAGAAAAGTTATCACATACCCTCTTGATCTCACTTTTGAGGGCTCATCATATTGCGGAGACGCGAGTTCAACATGGAGATTGAAATACAGACTCAATTTTGGCCATTTCAAAATCAGCTTTGCCATTGTTGGATTCATTGTCGGAATAGGGGTTTTCCTTTTCAATGCCACTAGCATCTCTTTTGTAGCCTTTAGTGGCTGCCCACTCCAATGGCGTGTCAACCTTTCCCTCTAATTTCTCTATTTCTTCTGATAACTCAGCAAATTTGGCATCCATATATTGAGTAATGGAGTCCAAGAGGGAAGGCCTACGGCTCCTAACCTTAGGATGTCATGCTTTTTCATCAGCACTCGATTATGTGCATCTATCATGGGAAAATTGTTGATCGGCCTCAAGCTCTGCATCATCATCCATCGAACTCTCTTCATTAGGATTACATCCATTCCCTAGTGGTGTCATTTGACTCTAGAACTCTACTATGAGCTTTTCCTCTGTTGGCTCTAGAGTACGATGGACTTGATACTGCAATAATCACACACAATCTATGCAATAAGATATAAGTAGACTGAAATTATTTTCAGTATACCATTCCAATTCAAAGCTTTAGACCAAAACAGAAATAGGGACAAGCTTAGCAAGAAAGTTTGAATTGTGGACCTACCGTACATTAGGTGTATAACTAGGTACAACCATAATGTGGAGTGCTGAAAGCGTGCCTTATGAGAAACGGATCACAATGCACATCTGAAACAACTTTAACATCGTTTTACTTCCCTGTGCTTTTTATTCTTGTCTCTCCAAAGTGTTAAAGATTCATATATAACTCAGAATGGAAGAGGTGATATATAGAGAAACAAATAAATACAACCTGACCGTTAAGAGCATGTAGGAATTTTGAAAACAAGTCAAAGAAATTATAAAATCATAGTAAATCATTATTATTGGTAAACAAATTATGAGTTATAAAATGTTTAATGCTTTGCAACACCATATATGATGCAATAAGAAATTGATCGGCAAGAATATAATTAATTAAACGAGTCTCTGTTTAATTGTATCTACTCAATGCAAGGAATGACCATTCAATTGTGCACATTACTTAATATATGAGGATAGTTTCTTTCACGGTTGACCTTTTCTGGTTAATACTAAATGCTATGAAACACCATATATCAAGCAGTAAGAAATTAACCACAAGGAATAGAATTAATTAAATAGAATTAATTAAAGGATTGACTATATTAATTGTATCTACTTAATGCAAGAAACGAACAGTCAACTATGCACGATAGTTACTGAGGTAGTTAATCTCACCTTAGTACCTTTTCTAGCTAATTGGAAGGGTATATGAGGGATTATGAAAACTAAAGAAAGTCAGTCTCGTCTAAAAAGTTTTCTGTAACATATTCAGTTTTAATTGTAGTATAGAACGCAAAAAAAAAAAAAAAGAATGAAAACGCATTCCACTTGCTCTTCTGTTTTCCAATGGCTCATGAATCTCCTCTGAAGGCATCTTTGTCCTTTATAACTTCATATCGGAGTAGGCGGGGAGTACTAGGGCTAGCATATTGGATATACTTTTCTATGCGTAGTGTGGGGATGGCCTCCAATGCCCATATCTGTTCAACATGGACAAGCATATTTAACAAGGTAAATGTTAAATTTCATAGAAAAGTACGAGTTAATAGTACTTTACCATTATGGCATATGGGAATCCGAGCAAGTTTTAAGCATCCCTCTTATTCCCTTGAACTTGCTCCACCCGTTCTTTTCTAAAATTTTTCAAGGTCATCAATAAAGACTTGTTCGCCCAAGCATTGTTATTGAATCGCTAGAGGTCCTCAACATAATAGAATGGCCATAAGCCAAGCTATGTCCTCTCCTCAGTCAGTACTGAGAACTGCCCACACAAAGCAGACGGGAAGGCCTAGCTTGTATTTGTCTACCGGATATTCACATCTATCAAAAGCTCTCGACAAGTCATTTCTATATATTTTTCCTTTGCATCTTCTGAAATATTGGCCCACCAATCAACGTGACTTGCCTCCACTCTCATCCTCATCCTCTAGTTCCTACGTATTAAGCCCGGTCATCAAGGCAAACTCCTCTGGTTTCCACGTATTAAGCTCGGTCACGAAGGTAAACTCTTGCAGGCCAAACCTAGCTCGTTTGTTTTTTAGCCGTATCCATGCCTCAGTTTGACTGTCTGATTTGATCCAGTGGCACAGAACATTATGCACAATTTGGTTTTCCATTTGCGGGTCCTGGAGCCTAACTAATGCACTGAAACAACTTCCTTCGAACAATATCTTGTGCTCTTCATATAGTCAGTCACTCCATAACGTAACGGATTTTCTCGATCCTATATTGGTTGTTTATATTTCCACGTGTACAATTCATCTTCAAGTATCTGTACATGAAATTGAGATAACAAAAAAGTCATTACTCATTAAACATATACATGGAAAAAAATGTTAAATTTAAGACGACAATTTTAACTCATTTGTTGAGCATAAATGTTCAACAATAAAATTTATAGAGTGAGGTAATAATCCAAATTATAAAGCAATAGGGAAAAAACAGCAATAGAAGACAATCATAAAGTATAATTACGAACAAATACAAGTTACGAAAGGATGCTCCATATCATCAATGTATCTCATAATCACTCTTATAAACCTTGTATGTCTTGGATCGCATAGCATTAATGTTTCATATTCAGAGACTTGTCATTTTCTCCATCTCGGGTATGTCAAGCAAGTGTTTTCAATTGTCTGAAGTCCACGAGAACTTGCTTGAGAGATCATAATTTATCCTACTGATGTCTGATTCTATCTCTAGAATCAAGTTTTCTCCTCATTACTCACAAAATATAGAAGGAAAAATTTAAAACACTCCAAACAAAGAAAGTGAGGAGAGGATTATTGGTGAAGCTAATACGATATGCTAATCGGCATCTACAATCCCTAAACACTAGTGTCTCTACTCTAACCAAACTAAAATTATCCTGTTTCATCCATATTCAGCTATAAATTTCTAACTCTGACTTTTGTATTCAACCCCTCTACCTAGATCTTTTAATACTTGAATCAACCATATACCTTCAAAATTAGCACTTCAAAATTAGCCCTTCAAATAGCTGTAAGACCACCCAAGTTTGATAGCAAGCACACATATCATTTTTACTCCATTTCAGTGCATTGGTTGGAGATTCAACTTTACTCATGCTCTATTTGTTTGTAACTTTCCATGACAACAATGTATTCAAATATTTAGCTTACTTTAGCTCTAGATTACATGTCTACTTTGGAGGTTTCTTTTTTTTTTTCCATTCCCTGTCCCGATCTCCAACTTCTTTTTGGGGTTAGTTCACAAGAAAACAGTGCCAATTTTTGTGTGCATCACAGGAAACAATTGTCAAATTAAGGGATTTTATGACCTTGTACATATTACACTTAAAGAATTTCTAGAAGTTCCTTCTGTGGCACCATCTACTGAAGAACAAGAGAAGTTGGATTAACTAATAATTCTTAATAATTTAATCAGATAGAGATGCGGTTGATAGGAGCTACAGATCAGAACAGATTTTAAAATATAGACTTAGTAAAAATGTTTATAGTGTATAATGATTTCTTGCTTGAGGTTCCTTTCAGCTCTGGTTACTATATGATCAAATGCAACTCTCACTATTTTGTTAAATTAGATTATATTATCAGGTAGTAAAGTTATGATACAAATATAGCATCTAAACGTGCAAATTGTAACAGCCAGTTCATCTATTTTTTAGCTCAACATTCCATTGCTATCAATTTAATGCCCACTTCTATTATCATCAACTACATTTGATCAGGGATAATCAATTCGATGAAATGGTACATGGCGTTTTAGATTATGGAGTTGAACTCTTCAATTTTACTTAGATTGTGGAGGTTTTATTAATTGATGACAGAGATAACGTCATACATGCCATGATCTGCACTTAATCACGGCACAAATGTCATTATGCTACTTTGAACTGGCTTTTTATTAGGCAATTGTTCTATCCATTGGGACTTGAATAATTTGCTCAAAATAGTCATATTTGGTATCAGCTTAACTAGCCGGTCATAGGAAATTAATGCATTTAGTGTAAATAGCTTCCAATCTTGTTTTAAAGGAACAATTGGTACCTGTAAATAATTTCACAGTTGTCATAGTATTATATACTACAGAAAACATTTAATTTGCTCCACTTTCTGATTTTTATCTCGGTTAATCTTTTTTCCTTTTCATTTTCAATTTTTTTTATTATCTCTAGTAATCTGATGAAGTAGGAAATTATCTTATCTATCTCATCCGTTTCTACGCTCTTAATTCTAGATTTTGGAAGACTTTCCAGACAAACTCATTCTAGAATCCAGAATCAAGTGCCAAACTGTCAAATTGAAGGAGTGATATTAAGAGCGTGGTTGGGGGTATCATTGTGTAATTTCTAGCTTCAAGCAATACCGCTTCAAAATTAGTTTCACAACGATATATAATTGCCAAGAATAATTTTTTTATGCCAACATTATTGTTATCCCCACACTATTAGAATTTCTAGGCTAGTATAATTTTCCATGATATTATCATTTGGGAGTATGGTATTGATAATTTTCTCAAGCTAGCCATTTGAATATGAGTTTCTTAGTCCAAATATCAACTTAGCAAAATTCATGCATGCTTATTATAATTAAAGTTCTAATCTAAGTTTTAATTGTAGTTCTAATTTTAAGTAATGTTGACTATCTAGTCTTTGATTTTCATTCAAGCTTATTATTTTTCCTTATTTTCATTTGTTTCAACTTCTGCATGCTTGTTTTATTGTACTTGTATGTAAAGTTAGAGGTACTTCTATCTATGCTTTTATGAAAATTTGACATGTCTAGCTTCTTTCCTCTTAAAAATTGCTCGAAATCAACAAAATTCACAATGAAACTGTCGGAGGCCTTACCTATGAATGTTACAATCTAGTAGCTACCATTTTCACCACATGTAATCTTTATCCAATCTTCGATTTGCAAAACAATTAAAACCTTCATCTATATATGGACAAGAAATATTTGTTTAGAGAGGGGTAACTTTCATCAAACTCTCTCACTATCCTTCTCTGTCCTAATCTTACTCAAACCTGTAATGGATGAATCTTTCAATTTCCCACTAACAATTTCACATTTAACATATTAAAATTCTTCATTTTTAGAGGACATTGCAGGATCCAATTCTTGAAATCCATCAATTAATAACGTAATCTTATTTCATTCAAAACATTTTCCAATCAACCACAAGCAAAAAAAAAAAATAGATAATTACAATCTACCAGTCAGCCAAACAAACTTGCAATCAGTAAAGGCTAAAAGGCCAAAAAAAATCAGCATCCATGGGAGAGAAATCACAACAAAATGGCCAAGCGGAGATGATGTCCAATGCCAACTAAACAAACCCTTTCACGACGCCAAATGCAAACGATTAAGAAGCCGAACGCAAATAGTCAAGAAACCAACACCAGGAAAAAAGCATCAACGAAAAGGGTTTGACAAAGGAAAGCTTACGAAATTGTGTCGGGCAATGAGCTCAAATTTTTGAACGGCTTTGGCAAATGTGGACACGGCCTTGAATGGAAGCAGCTCTTCAACAATTCCAACACATTCGACCAAACTCTCCAGCAACGCCTGATGTAAAACCAGTGTGGGAAACAACCGAATTGCAAGAAGCAAAAGTCGGTTTGGGTGTGGAGAGAGTCGTTGGATTTTGAATGCTTGGTCTGTGAGTGAAGAGTTAATGATGTGAACAAGTGAGAGCGAAGAGTTAATGATGTGAACAGGAGGGAGGTTAGATGTTAGGGAAATTCTAATTTGGGGGAGAATTATTTGTAGCATAGGGGGTAAATTTGTACATTTGTATTTCGAAGGTTTTTGAATTAATTTTACCATTATTTTTGGGGTCAAACACTGATTAGACAAAATTTTTTTGGGGATCTTTATTGGGCCAATTTCCCCATCCATCAATTCATTACTTTTTCCATTCTTTAGAGGCAATTTGAACATTCAAGTTCGAAATAGCGCTGGAATGGATGATTCTGAAGTATGACAAAGCCTTGGATCCTCAAAGCCTTGGAATGTTTCTACTGGACTTTGAGGTATGTGCATCAAATTGATGTTTATTTTAACACATTGTTTCCTTTTTTATTGAATTTGTGTTTAGAAAATAAGTGGTTTTATCAATTCATTTGTGTGATGAAATTTCCTTTTTGATTGAATTTTGATAGATAGTTTGATGGATTACTTCTCATAGCTTTAGTGAAAAGATTTAATTTTGTGTCTCAAACAATATGGATAAAGATATTTTTGATCAGTTTCTACTTTTTAAATATAAATTAAATGTGGCGTACATGATGTATAGCATATTGATCTAGCTTTTAAGTTCATAATTACTCTTTTTTTTTCTTTGCGGCTGAATTCCATCATTGCTAATTCAAATTTGTAACTCTATTGTGTGTATTGGGCTACCAATTTTGGGGTTCAATTTTGGGGAATTACAGGTAAGGCAGTGCAATCCAATTTGATTTTGCAAACCAGTTTTCTGTGATTATTTCCTTAGGCTTCCTCAGTAAGTATTGGCTTTGTTCAACATATTGTATATCCTACAAAATTGCCTGATTCATCCTGTTTACATATGGAACCTGAAACAATAATCTTTTGTTTCTACAATCTATGTTAAATTTATTTGTTTCCATGTTTTAACTGGCGTTCTTTTTCTATTAGTCATTTTATAGGAACAATTTCTTTGAGGAGTTGAGTTATTAATGTTAAAAATCAGCATGTGATGGGAAAAAGATAGCAGCTTATGTGTTCCTGTTATTTGCATCCTTCTTCTGTGCTTTTTTAATGCAGCTTATGCACAGAAATTTATTTCGTAATATATTTTGTTCTTGGATTGGGTAGAAGTTGTAACGCCCCGCCCCTTAAGAATACCATATTTTATTCGGTACAATAGAATACATACATTTACCACGATAAAATCGGCATAGCTCAGCGTATCTCAGTTAGACCTTCATTTAACTTCTAATGTTCCACAGTGTTGGTATATAAATCTACAGTACGAAGCAACTATATGAGTCATAAAGACTCAGTAAATATGATAACATGGATGACTTGTCCATGATATCTATTAAATGAAATGATAATCACACTCATAAATAAGGCCTGTCAATATATATAGCGCCCACATGCCTTTGTTGCCAAGGACTTGTCATGCCTTGACTGTCGCCAAGGACTTACCAATATCAATAGACAAGGCCTGGTTATATATCAATATACAATGACTGGGCTCCCAATATTGCATCTAGTATATATACACAATCTGTTGAACTGTTAAGCCTCCAACACTGCGTCTAGTATATATGCCTCGTCAGCCAGCCACTGAGCCCCCAACACTCACGAGGGTATACTTTCTTAAGTGGTATATCTACCCGGATAGCTACATAGGCGGTGTATTTTATGGAGACTTCACGCAATCATCCATTGCATTATTAATGCACAACTCACCACATCATGACATGTTCCTTACGTATGCTAATCATCCACATACTCAATGTATACATACATGTCGTGAAACACATCATGCACGGTATAATAATATCAGCCTATTAATGCACAAGTAGCACGTCATAATAATCTTAATCTACTAATATATAAGAATAAACATATATATGAGTCACACATCGCACGTAGGAAGCATATACTTAACAAATCAAGTTTTGTACTATATGTGGAGTTATCTATCATATTTACGTCTATTAGTCACAAGGTTTGAATAACTAGCTCTTGCATCGTATAAATTACTATTAAAGAAAAAGGATAAAGAATAATAATAAAATATAAATAATATTATTTTACAGTCGACCGTAATACTTGCGGTCAACCAAATGTTATTTTCACAACATCTTAGTCGACCACAAATTTTGCGGTCGACTGGATTAAAATTCCGGTCGGCCATAAATACTATTGGTCGACCAAGAGAAAGAGAGAATTTTCTGACAACATATCGTGAGAGTTTTTGAATATTTGTATAAAGATTTCTATTTTTATATATATTTTGGGACTGATGAAAAAGGAATATGGAACTATCTTTGAGAGAGGTTGTAGTAAATAAAAGGGTAATTTACACATGAAGCTCCCAACCTTTCAACTTTTAATTGATCTCATTCCCAATCTTTATTTCTGAACTCGAGTCCTCAACTATTAAGGAAATCCCCTCCCAAGTCCCGAGTAAAGGTTTCTATCCATTTTGACCGTTAATTCCCTATAAAATGACCATTTTGCCCTCATATTGTAACTAAACAAAAAAAGGGAAATAAATCAAATAAAAAAAGTATTTGAAATTTCTAAATATCCCCCACCAACCCAATTCCTTCCTCTTCTCGGGCTTAATCCATGAACATGGTAAACTCGAACCAAACTCGTTAGTGTCTACTCACCTGTTTGGACTAGCACAACTGTAGAGGACAGAGCTCTCATATTTAGTATGCTAGGTTTTCCAATGGTTTAGTGCTGTCTAGAATGTTTGTTAGAATTTTAAAATTTTTTACTTTTCTTTATTTCCTTTTTCGTCTAATTACAATGTCAGGGCAAAATGGTCATTTTATAGGCATTTAACAGTCAAAATGAACGAAAATCATTAGTGAGGACTTGGACAGAGATTTCTTTAAAGGTTGAGCACTCATGAGACCATAAATAAAGGTTGTGGACGAGATCAATTAAAAATTGAAATCATTGAAAACATTAGGTGTAAATTACCCTAAATAAAAATGATCTAAAGTTCACATAAGGTTGATTAAGGAATTCCTCAGTGGCCCCAACGGACACATAAAATAATAAAATGGCCTCCTACAGCCATATCTCCCACATCTAGCCAGCCCTTCTCCTGCATCTTGACCCATGGGATGCTCCTTTATATCATAACTCATATAAGTAAATTCGAATTTTACATTTGCAAAAGTAATAATAATTAGAAACTTTTTTTATTCCATTCCCCGGCTTTTTGAAGTGTTTTTCTTTGGGCCAATGTTTGATCCATATAGTTCACCAAGTCCAAGTATTAATATTTATAGGGGAGTTGGAATCTATATATTATTAAATGAAAGGTGTTGCGGTACAATTTGACCACAATTTTCCCCATATTTTGTGTTAAGTAAGGATATTCTGGTAATTTTGTATAATTTTTTGGTAACTCATGTAGTAATCTCTAATCTTTCTCCTATTTTATTTTATTATTTTTTGGTTCTTGGATTATGCCATGTTTATGATATTTTCATATATTGCCAATTGAATGGAACTTCATGTTTCAACTATACCACCACATATTTAATGATTTTTCCACATAAGTACCTATTGATATTTTACTAACAAAGACTAAACTGCTCATCTTAACATATAGCAATATACTGAATTATATCTTTTTGTTTTGGCTAACATACCGTCATTAAAATATTCACGAAAAATTAATTCATCATCCTCACCATCATTAGTATTTATTGTCGACATTTATTTCTTATCGAGTCCATTTAATTCCCAATGTAAACATTATAATTTGAGATCTCTTTTATTTTGCTATTTTAGACACCTAAACCTTTTTAAGGATTTTCTGATTAGTTATGTATATATAGTCTTCTAGAGTATTATGTCTCAATATGACTATCACAAATATTTTCTCCATATCATTTTCAAACATGTTTGTTTTTGAATCGATCATCATCATGCTTCAAGCAAGCCATTAATATCATAAATCCTCTTATAGGAATTTGTTATATCAATCTAAATTGGAGTCGGTAACCATGCAGTCAGTAATCTGAAATGCAAACTACTTTACAAATTTCAGGTTAGCGTTATACTTTGCAACTACAAGAAATATCGTTTTTTGTGACAGACGAAAACTGTTGTAAAATCCGCGGACATAACAGCTGTGGTAAAAACAATGCCCGCTTTTTACCACAATTGCCAACCACCATAATTAGTTTTTAAATGGTTTTACGATAGTTTGTCAACCGTCGTGAATAATATTATATACAATCTTGTTTATATTATTTTACAATTGTCACACAAGCGTCGTAAATATTGTGCATTGTGTGTGTAATATATAATCAATATGTTCTTTTACGATGATCGTTTTCTGTCGTTAATAATGTTTATCAATAAGGAAATCTAGTTTTTGCTATACATTTTACACTGCTATTTAATAGTTCAAGGTTTGTTATCATTTTCATAGCATAATTGAAATATTCATATGGAAATACAGAACATTTTAACTACTAAAATATTCAATACTAGACATCATTCTATATTCAATACACACGGTCTCATAATCTTTTAATAACTATTTCAATCATTTAAACTTAAAAATTAACCACAAGGTTCTTCAAAAAAATCATAATAGAAGTTTGAATATATTTCAGCACTCGCCAAAACTAGTATTCTACTTGGCACTCATTAGTCCAATGGACTCCTCCTAAGCCACATTTTACTCCATTCCAAAGACAGCTTCCAATTTATGATAACTGCTCCATCACCTAAACAACAGAAAGAAAATAATATAGTAATGGGGAAAAAAACTACATCCCATCATTTTAAGTTAGCTAAATGGAGCAGAGCCTAATTCTAGCCAATGGATTAAGGTCCCAAAAAATTTATAAAGTGAAGAAGAAAGTATGCACTAAACAACTAAATGCAGAACAACAAGTGAGATAGCACCACTTTTGCTATTGAAATAGACTTGTGCAAGGCATATTACTAACTATAAATAACATCATCTCGCAAGTTATGTATTATGGATTCATCCACAATCCATACTTTCGAAAACAAGAATAATCAGGAATTATATTGGCATAAAGTGATACTCTTTAGATTATGAGTCATCATCAGTAAAAATACGGTCTCAATACACAAAAAAGTCCATACTAAAACCAATACAATATTAGAAATTGTTGCATATCATTAAGAAGTCAATAAAATATAAAAATATAACTCCTCTAAACCTCCTCAATTTATGACAATGTTTAGCATTATTCAGAAAAATATTGCATTACTATGACTTACAGTGTAAACCGACATCTCAACATAAAATGCATTAAGGGAGAGCATAAGTTTTGAAAGCACCAACGAATTCGGGACATGTAACATTTACTTAAGCATGATGACATGAAACGCCATCTAAGAAAACAATGCAACCTATAAGCACCAAAAAAGTAGAAAAAGGAAATAGCAAAGGATATAGTTTCAAAGAATGAAATGCTAAATGACAAACATTCAATCATGCCAATATATTCATGTCACACAATTAATTTATTTCTGAATGAGTTGAAATGTAAATCAGAACTAGTTTTGGAAATAAATGAAAGTATATAACCATTGGCCAATGAGTTCTTTCAATTGAATTGGTGTTGGAATTGAAGACAAGTGCTTTTCTTTTGCTTTACTGTAACTAAAGTACTTATGGTTTATGTGAGCCTTTCAGTCACGCCATTATGCAGAAATGACTTTAGATCGG
>CAVNYN010289406.1:26355-104883 GCA_963692815.1 Nyctanthes arbor-tristis | reverse complement strand
TATTTTGAAGAAATTCTTGGCCTTTACTCAGTGTTGACATACGGCAAGCACAACTCTTCAAACAATCACATGTGGTTCTATCATGAACACTCCCTTGTAACATTGTCCCTAAACTTAGCTTTGACAATCTCCTCTTCCGATCTCCAAGATATCTCCAGTTATATACATTATATATTAGCAATTTTAGAAGAAAGACCATGTCTACACCTAAAGGTGGGGACAAAGAAAATGTTGTAGGCTACAAGGACTCAATCACTTTTAAGCATAAATGATTAGATTAGACTGTGCAACCATATACTACCATTGATATCTTCATATGGCTAGTAATTGAAAAAATATAATAACAATAGCGAGGAAGTACAATAAAGTTTATACAGTGGAGAAGAGAACAATTAAGCAACAATTTCCACAATATAAACATTTACCAAGCCATCTCTAATCACGAGAGTTAGGTGGCAAGCTTTTGCATTTGTAGAAAGACAACTAACAACATTGGTACCAATAGATAGTAAGAGCATCTCCAATAGCTAGTCTATTTTGAAAAAATAGGTCTGCCACATCAGATTTAGACATCCTTTACAAAAAAATCTTCTTCAACGGTGGTGATTTATCATCATGTGAAGCTAACTTGGCAAAAATAAAAATGGAAATGTCCAACCCTAAACAAGCTTTTTAGACTTGCTGACTGTGTATTTTAATAATAATTTATTCTTTTTCTTTCTCATATGTCTTGAAGTGTGCAAAATAACCTCCCTCTTCTATCTACACAATCTCCATTTCTCTCTCAATATCTCTTGTATTTATCTACATCTACATAGACCATTAGAGAAAAAATTAGATAATTCAATGTCTATTTAACCACATCATATAGACTACTTTCAATTTCTATTCCACATCATATGCAATCTAAACTAACCATTGAAGATGCTCTAAGCCTAGCATCAAAACATCCAATCCATGTCATTTTAGTGATGTTAAATGCCCTCTTTCTCTCTCTTAGGCCTTAGCACGTCTTTGCATCCAAGAAAATTCCATAGGAAAATCACTTCATAGAATAATTTTACATATTGTTTCTGTGGTTACACTTAGCTCCACATATTGTTGCATCTGGAGAAGGATTTGCCAAAATAATCATTTCATCTTTTGGCTAAAGTGGCTAATAATAACTTAAAAACAATCTATAAATAGATTGGCTAAAGTGGCTAATAATAACTTAAAAACAATCTTTTGCCAGAATTTGTTTTACTGTAAATAGATTGGGTTCTTTAGTATGTGATGAATTATAAGATATGATTCAATAGATACGAGCAAAGCACTCATATTTAACATTTATACTGATGAACCCATCAAATAATAATGAAAACCCAGAAGTAGAAATCAAATAATGCAAAACAGGGAACCCAAAACCGAAAAAGAAAAAAGAAAACACTAATATGGCTGGAAATTGCCCAGAACCAATTGATTAATATTCGACATAAACCTTGTATGGGAATGGATGACACCCTTACCATGTAGAAACGTTGATGTTCTTCTCCCCGTCGCTGGCAACCCGGGAACTTCCCAAAACAAAGTCGCTTCAAAACCATGAGCAGCCATGTTTGCAGCTCATTTCCTCTTCACGTATAAAAATATTCTGTTAGAAATCCAAGGTTTTGCGATTTGGGAAAAGTAGACTGGAAATGACATAGAGGATATGAGATGAAATATTGTAGGATTTGGGTAGGGTAGTCAGTAGATGCAAGGAGAAAAAGGTTGTTTGTGTGTGAAAGACATAAAGAAGAATTGGGGTGCAAGAAGAAGCCGAATTGGGTGAGTTGGTGACCTGCTGCAAACGACAGTGCAAGAATGGCATACGACACTTGTAAGAAGATGAACAAGGGTAAGGGTAAAATTGGAATTTTAAAAATTTGTCATCCAAGTAGTACATTATGATTTAAATGTTGTGCAATTTGGATTCTACAGTGGAAATTTTAATAAGCCACTTATATATATTTAGGAAATATATATTTATTTATGACAAAAAAATAATCGTCCTAGTTGTACATTACATTTTAAATGTTGTACAATTTAGTATCTACAGTGGCAATTTCAATAAGCCACTTATATATATTTAGGATAGTATGTTAGAATTTGGGTAAGGTAGTCAGTAGAGGCAAAGAGAAAAAGGCTGATTGTGTGTCAAGTACAAAAAGAAGAATTGGAGTGCAAGAACAAGCCGAAGTGGGTGAGTATGTGAAGTATCGTAACTGCAGTGGCAAAAATATGAAAAAAAAAGGAGGATGGAAAATGGCAAAATTGAAACTTAAAAAAAATTGTCGTCCTAGTTACATTACACATTAAATATTGTACAATTTGGTATTTACAGTGGCAATTTCAATAAGCCACTTATGTATATTTATTTATGATTAAAAAAATTGTCATTCTAGTTGTACATTACACTTTAAATGTTGTATAATTTGGTATTTACAGTGGCAATTTCAGTAAGCCACTTATATATATTTAGGATATAGTTGGGAAACAAGCAATATTCTTACGAAGTTATGAACACTCCTAGAATTTCCACAATTGTCAATCATCAAATATTAATATAGTAGCAAGCTCCATCAATTCAGTGGTTGTTTGATCCTCTTTATAATTTCAATTTATAATTTTATCTACTATGATTTAACTGTTGATTTAACAACTACTCAATAATCACCACACATTTTAAATTTCAATTAAATCTCCAATACTCATTTCTACACATTATAATTTCTCTTTATAAGTTGAAATTATAAGGAGAATAAAACAACCACTCAATTTCATTCATCAAATATGATGGTAGTAAGTTCCCATGAACAAAATGCAATGTTGTAAACTTTAAATCAGCACAGTGGGCACAAAGGGCAGTGGCCCAGCGGTCCAGTGAAAATTTTGTCTGGACCGCACTGGCCCAAATAATTAAAAAAAAAAATCTAATTAGGATTTGAGTTTTTTACATAAAAATAACTTTTTTGATAGTGTTTTGAAAAATACATTACTTTCTGAAAGTATTTGTAAAAATGCACTTCTGAATTGCAAAAGTACCCTTACCATATTTTAATTAATTTCAATTTTTTTTTTAAATTTAAAAGCCGAAAAGGTTCAAATAACACTTATATATGCACACGTATAGGAAACAACCAAAACCAGCTTTTGTTCTTTGTCTCTTCATGTATATGTATCAAGTTCGTGGCTTGCTACTGCTGTTACTTCTAACCCAACCTGACCTCGCAATTTTCTGGCAGCTTGAGCGGTCATCGGTGGTGATTGTGCACTAAGGGAGAATAAATTACGGTGTAATTATCTTATCTAAAATCCTAATTCCTCTACTCTACTGCCACAATATTTATGATAGTGTTATCAAGAGAGGAAACCATATGTGAAGTTTCCTGTTTTCTTTTTGTCAACTTCCCTAACACCCCGATTCCACAAAAATGCATCATCCCAATAACAATAAATTGATCTCTACAATTTAGAATTAAAAAAAGCAATAAGAATCTAACATGCAAAAGAAGATAGTGTTATCTTACAGCTTGCTACCGATTTCTTAAGAGGCAAGATAAGGAAGTTGACGGAAGTTGAATTGTTCTCCCTTTTTTTTTTTTTTAATATGAATTGTTCTCTTTAGCGTTCTAGATTATTGATTTATTAATTTTCAATTTTGCAAAATATCAAAAACTTGTTTACTTTCATATTTTTTAATATGCATTTTTGAAAATTAGGAAAAAATTGTAAATTAGAAATGTTTTTACTGTAAAAAGTTGAAAACAATGAAAATTAGGAAAATAAATTAATTTTATTTTCTTAAATTACATTGAAAACACAAAACATAAAATAAAAAATGAATTAAAGACACCTCTTAAAAGACCATTTAATTTGATGCTAGTTATCAGCACGTGCATTGCACGTGAATTTTGAATGACGTCATAAATCTACATATAATAAAGTAGTTTATACTAGATGCCTCTTTATGCATGCTATGTTGAGACTGCAAATGCAATATTTTATGTTGGATGCATGGAACAGAGAACACTTATGTCTCAACTCTCACCCCCTGAAAAGGGGAAAATCTTCCTAATATTTTGTTAATTTAATATATTTTTTTAGGCTTAAAAAGCTTTTTTTGCCTTTTCATTTCTTAAGCTCTGAAGTAATAATAATTGTTGAAGTGAGTAATAATTATTTTCTTGACTTTATATATTATTTTTTTGAAAGGGAAACTTCATTTCATGTACCAATTTTGAAGTAATTTAAAATACTAAGTTCTGAAGTACTAATAATTGTTGAAGTAAATAATTATTTTTTTCTTAACTTCATATATTATTTTTTTGAAAGGGAACTTCATTTCATGTACCAATTTTGAAGTAATTTAAAACACTAAGTAATGTTGGTTGTCTTTCATTTCATAAACATTTATGTAATAATTATTTTGACATAATTTTTCTTAGTCTTTTCATTTTTTTAACTTTATTTACTTATTTTGAATTAATATTTAGTAATTAATAAATTAATAACTGATTCAAGCTATAATAGTAAGGGTAAATCTGGGTTGTGAAGAAAATGCATGGATGAGTAAGGAAATCAAAAGATTTTTCGTCATTAACGATTTTTCATTTCTCAAGCCCTCAAGTAATAGTAATAATTGTTGAAGTAAGTAATTATTTTCTTAATTTCATATATTATTATTTTTTAAAAAAGGGAATTTCATGTATTAATTTTGAAGTTAATTAAAAATCTTATGTATATTAAAGTAGAATAACTGTCATATGCAAGTTTTTCCGCCAAAACCATTATTTTACTTTTATATGCTTCTTTTATTTTATTTTATTTTATTTTATAACAATATAATAATAATCCATTAGTATAATCCATCAGTTGCATTTTGCTATTATTTTATTTTATAATAATATACAAAAAATAATATATATATTTTTTATTTTATATATAATATGTTATTTGTTATCTATTAGTGTTTGCTATATTTATTCTATTAGTTTTTAGGTTATCTTCAAAGATTTAATATTTCTTCGAAGTTCTAACAATTGACCAACAAATCTCAAGTCTTGCATATTGGGACTCCCTTCTCATTTCGATTAAATATCTACTTGAGAGATTGATGATATAATAATAAAGTAAAATTAAATCAATTTCAAAATTTTTACTTTAATTTAATACGATAAACGCACGTCGTAAAATGTATGACTATATGTTTAGTATATAATTTAATTTATTATTTATTTTTTATGGGAACCTATATATTGGTAAGCATCAATAGTAATAATATTTGATGATGATTTAGAATAAAAATAAAAAAAATTCTTTTAATTCTTTTTAGAGTAGAAAGTGGTTAAAAATTAATATTGCTTTCTTTAAGTCTTTTGTAAGAGAAGGGTGTACTGTAGCTTTTTTAGAATAAATTAGTGAATAGTAATTTCTTTGGAAAACGTATGGCACTGTAAGGGAAAATCTGACAATTTATTTTTCAAAAATATGTGGTGGTGAATAAATGTAGAAAAGAATTCATTCTGATAAATGAATATCATCCACAATCTAAATATGTTCTTAGATTTCTTGTACTGATACTTATTTAATAAGGATGTTGATGTACAGTAATTCTAGAATTATATAAATTTCGTATGCTCTTTTTTATAATTTCTTATTTTTCATATTGAACAAGAAATTAAATTTTGTATTAAAAAAATTCATCATTCTCATTTTCATTATTTTAGAGTGTTGTTCTATGAATGTCAATTTTATTATTTTTGTGTCAAGTGAAAACATTGTATGTTTCAATTTGATTCTTTTTATGTATATTAGTAACATATATATATATATATATGAGTAGTACGAAATAAAATTTTAAGTTATTTAGTCTTTCAAATTACCACACTTTTTTTACAAATTATTCTATTCCGTGCAATGTACAAGTATACAACTAGTACTGAGTAATGATGGTTACCTTTTCATTTTGTAATCATTTATTTAAGTAATAATTATTTTAAGGTAAGTTTTCTTAGCCGTTTCATTTTTTTATTCTAAAGTAATAATGAATAATTAATAAATTAGTAATTAATTCGAGTTATAATAATACTAAGGGTAATTTGAATTTTGGAGAAAATGTAAGGGTAAATAATGAAATCAAAAGATTTTGCTTCATTCACGCTTTTTACATATAGTGATGGGTTTGAGTCCTGTCCAATTTAATTGTTTCCCGACAATATTTTTTTCTTACACATTATTTGGAGATGTGATCCCCCCACTTTTTCCTTGATTATTTTCCCAATACTAGACACGCTTTAATGTACATAAATAATTAGCAGTGTTTTAAAAAGCGTGAAACGCGGAAAAACGGTGACTCAAAGTTTCAAGTTTAAGTGTGCCTAGGCAGCGCTTAAGCGTTAAAAAGTTCAAGCTTAAGCGTGCTTAGGTGGCGCTTAAGCATTAAAAAACCTTTTTCAATTTTTTTTAATTTTTTAATTTTTAATCAATCTAATACTATTAAATATTTAAATTAATGTATACTAAATTAAAAAACACATCTAAAAACATAAATATTATATCTACATTATAATTTTAAGAGATATTATACAATTTAATATTTTCAAAAAGTAAAAGATGGATGAGTCCTACTTTATAAATGAGGATTAACTATTATACGCCCCGACAAATAGCCCAAAACAAAAAAATGCCCCAATGGCCTAAATCAAAAAATGCCCCAATGTTTTTACTACTTATAGTCTTAGACTATTAGTTAATAAATGACCTAAATGTTTAACATTGAAAAAAAATTAGCAATCAACAGCTTTTGTTGACCGCTTATGCTGTCAATGAAAACTGTTGATCGCTTTTTTACTGCTTACCCCATAAGCAAGATGTGACAGGGGCGCTGGCGCGCTTTTTAGAAGATAATTAGTACTAAATTTTTGACTACCAATTGTTAGTACTAAATTAATTAATAATTCAAATAAAATCCCATAAAAATTCAAATAAAATACTATTCTAAAAAACATCATTTTTAGAAGGAAAAAAATCATTTTTGTAATGTAAAATTATTATTCCGAAGACCCTTTCCACCAAAAAAAAAAAAAAAAAACAAACTAAGAAGAAAACAAAGAAAAGAAATGGACATTTTAAAAGAATAAAATTGGAAATTTATTACAGAAGATAAAAAAAATAAATCCGCTTTGCCAAAAATCCGGGATGTTTTCTTCCTTCTATTGAGCACAAAATCGGCACAAATTAGGGTTTTAGGTAAAACCTCTCGGTGCCAATTGTGTTGCACAGGTGCAGTGATTTTTGCCAGGTAATTCATTTCTTCTATTCTTCATCGCTATCGTCTTCTTCTAGATCCTAGGATTTTTCCCTTCTCTTATGTAATCTTTCTTATGCAACGGGATTTTCTGACCTTGCCTGTAGAAAGGGCCGCCCCGCAAGTGTAATCTCTTAAATGAACACAACCAAATTCCCCCCGGGGGGGGGGGAGGGGACTGCTCCGCCAGACCCCAGGTGGCTAAGCCCCTCGCTCCAATGACAGTTTTTTATTTGAAACAGTTATATTTGGTGAAGCTTTACCATGGATTATCGCAGGTTAACGGTGTCATAAGTCTTATGAAATTGTTTATGCGTAAAGGCTAGATTCATGACATTTCTTCTTATTACTGTATTTCATGAATTGCCTAGTTGCTTTTGAGACTTATTAAAATTTTCAAGGTAGTGAGCTATTTTTTTTTTCAGTTCATCTTATTGCTTTCTTCTTCTCATTTCCAGATGGCTAGATGGGATGAGATTCTCTCACTCCCTGTACAGAACCCTCCGTCCCTGGAGTTCTCTTCAAGTGATCTTGTATGGTCTCAGGTGGAAGGTTGGTGTGATAATATAGACAAACTTGCTCTCATCCCATTCACTCGTGTGGATGATTTTGTTAGGGGGGAATCTAACAATAATGAGTGTCCAACTAGATTTCACGTTGAAGCTAGGCGGAGAAGGCCGCCAAAGATGACTTACAAACCTAAAGTTGATGGAATTCTGGAATATATATTGTAAGTTTACTAGGATTTTTGCAATAATACCATACATTATTGGCTTTCTTACCATTAGATTGATCGGTGAATCAATATTATTGATTCTTTAGGTACTGGTGCTCCTTTGGTCCTGATGATCATAGAAAGGGCGGTATTGTACGGCCTAGTAGGACTACTTATGTGCCAAAGAACAAATCTGCTGGTCGGCCTAATACAAAAAGGGGCTGCACCTGTCACTTTATTGTTAAACGCCTAATTGCTGAGCCGTCTGTGGCACTAGTTATTTACAAACAAGATAAGCATGTGGATAAGCAAGGGTTGCCATGCCATGGTCCACAGGACAAGAAGGCTGCTGGGACGCGTGCTATGTATGCTCCATATATTTCGGAGGATCTCCGCCTCCGGGTCTTATCTCTGCTACATGTTGGAGTCTCAGTAGAAACTATCATGCAGAGACATAATGAATCAGTAGAGAAACAAGGAGGTCCTTCTAACCGGGATGACCTTTTGACCCATAGATATGTTCGTCGTCAGGAGAGGAGTATTCGGCGATCCTCATATGAACTAGATGCAGATGATGCCGTCAGCGTTAGAATGTGGGTTGAAAGCCACCAAAGTCTTGTTTTCTTTTACAAGGATTTCTCTGATTCTGAACCTTTTGTCCTGGGCATTCAAACGGAATGGCAGTTGCAGCAGCTGATCAGGTTTGGCAATGGCAGACTCTTGGCATCAGATTCGAAGTTTGGGTCAAATAAGCTGAAGGTCTGAACGTTTTCCTATTCTTCTTTTGCACCTGTCATTTATCAAGTATCTGTAGCACTTCATCATTTCTTAAAGCTCACGTTATTGTTCTATTGCGAATATATCCAGTACCCAGTTCAGAGTCTTCTTGTGTTCAACTCAGACAACAAGGCTATTCCTGTAGCTTGGATAATATCTCCTAGTTTTGCAAGAGGAGAAACACATAGATGGATGAGGGCACTTCACAATAGAGTCCGTGCAAAAGATCCTAAATGGAAGCTGGCTGCGTTTATTGTGGATGACCCTTTGGCTGATCACCTAGCTATCAGGTCTGCTCCTAGTGCTTTCATCTGAAGCCATTTGATGTGGTTGGTTTACAGTGTTTATTTATTTCACATTTCTTTTATTCAGTTTAGCTTGTGAGAGTGTTAGAGGACAATGACCTTTTTGTTGGGTTTTTCTTTCTTTCTTTCAACATATATTGTTCTTTCTAAACTCTTCTCTCTTCGCAGGTTGGGAATTTTATTAGTTGAAATAATGGGACCTTAGAATTTCTATTTGTGTTTACATTGTTCTTTATAGTGCACAAAGATATCAATTAAATATGATTTGAAAAGAATCCAATAATAAGTTCATTTTTTCATATTAATCAGGGAAGTCTTTGAGTGCTCTGTATTAATATGCTTTTGGCGGGTTCGACGTGCATGGCATAAAAACATTCTAAAGAGATGCTCAGAAATGGAGGTGCGTGCTGAAATAGCAAAAAGGCTAGGTCAGTTAATTAACAACATTTGCAAAGGAGCTGGTACCATTGATCTTTTGAAGGATTTTGTGGAAGGTTTTGCAACGGCATCTGATTTTATGGACTATTTCAAGGCAATTTGGTATCCTAGACTTGGTAAGATATTCTTAATTTTGTATGAGAATCAACAAATATGTATCGACATGCATTAGGTACATGTCTTGTACTTTTGGCTGAAAATGGTTTAGTTAAGCATGCTTATTTGGCACTCGGTTAATTTTTTGCTATGCTTCCTATCTCTAATATGCGCACATAAGCAATTCACATTGAATGCATGTTATCATTGTGGGAAGATCAAATTAACTGTAAAAATATTAAATTTGTATAAAGATATCTAGTTGCTTTCCTTGGATTGTATTCCTTTTTTTCTTTTCCTTTCCTTTCTAATAGGAGTCGTATGATCAGGTATGTGGACAAGTGCACTTCAAACACTTCCTCTTGCCAGTTTAGAGACCTGTGCGGCTATGGAGTTTTATCACAGTCAGTTGAAGCTTAGGGTGTTGAATGAGAAGGACCAAAATGTATACCAGCGTGCTGATTGGCTGGTTAATAAAATGGGAATGAAAGTGCATTCATACTTCTGGCTAGATGAATACTCTGGCAAGGATGATTTTGCACGGTATTGGAAGGATGAATGGATGAGTGGCTTAACAGCTTGGCGGAAGTCATTGAAGATCCCAGATTCTGATGTCGTCATGGAAGGAAAATATGCCAAGGTTATTGACCAGGAAGATCAAAGTACAACTCATCTAGTGTACAATCCGGGTTCAGAGTATGCAATTTGTGACTGCAGCTGGGCAAAGATTCTGAATCTGTGTGAGCATGTGTTCAAAATGATTAAATTTTGTCGAGATAAAAGTACTATTACACCTTCTATCAGCATGTTTCAATATAACCAAGCCTTGATTAACATGCTACGCTGCTCACCTTTTGATTCTTTCATCCGTGATCATTCTGTTTCTCTAGCAGACTGGGTACTCATGCAATTGAATGCACAAATTGGTCATGAAAGCGGTCAGTTCCAGAGAATTACTGTGGAGCAACAGAATACAGATCTAGCAAATGAGGATTACTGTCCTAATCAAACTGTGTCATCTCGAATTAAGAATGGCTCTGGCAATAAACGCAAGCGTTTGCTCTTGGATGATTCGGGCAGTGATGCAACTCATCTAATTACTGATGAAAACGTTCATGCTGAGATTGAAGTTGATACATCATCCATCTGCGTTTCAAAGCCAAAATTAGTCTTTGATCGTATTGAATCCACTGATTTATTCAGTCAGAATGGACAGTTCATGGAGGATGCTGGGCCAGACATAACTGAGAACTTTCCTTCTACTTGCGTTGCAATCAGTGGTTTTGAAGATGATACCCTGGACAGAAGTAATTGTGCAAGCATGATGGAGTTGGGGCCACAGTGAATTGACGATCTTCTCAACAGCCAAGTTACTGGGTCTACAAGCCAATATACATCCGAGCGATGAATCAACAGACTGCAGGGGTTTGCCAATTGATATTGGTAGGTTGAACATCGACCCCAAGATAATGGATACTTCTTCATTTCCGCCTCTGTATATAGCGGAAGCATTCAAGCATCCGGTGGCATTAACCAAAACGGTGGTACAGACGCACGAATTCTATGTGTTGGCACATGTGGTGAACTTCCATCATCAAGTTGCATAATGAATGCTGATCCTGATATTGAAAGCACCCTTTCTGTATCAAGGTCTCTTGCTTCCTTGCAGGTTGATTTAATGGAAGGCTCAGATGTAAGGCTCAGATGTAGCAGAAGAATTAAGAAAGTGCCCACAAAATATAAACAATAAAATGAATGCTGTCATTGCTTCCTTGGATATTGCATACTTCTGGAGGTATTGTTGTTCAGGATGCGAGGGCAGCTGCCAGTATTGTGACGGACGTAAATCCAGACTCAGTTGGAGAGCTATGATTCAATTGAATGCAAGTTAACACAAGAGACCTCAAGATTTGCAACCCGAGTATACTGCAATTTAATTTGAAGCTTTTAAAGTGATAAAATGCATCAGTTGTGCGAAAGAATAGATTTTCCCCGGCAGAGGGGAGGTAATGGCTTCAGAATGGTCTGCTAATGCCTCTTTCGTAAGAAAACAGCCCTCAGGCCCCTGATGCTGCCGCTTGAGTGGATTGTTAATGGTTTGCTCTTATTCACCTTCTACCTATGTCTATTTATAGCTCTATATATAGGCATTTTCACTGTTAATTCATTGAACTCAAGGAATTTCTAAATTTATCTGAATGATCAATCTTCAGTTTTAAAACTCAGCCGTTGATAAAACTTGTTTTTTATGCTAATACACAGTTTACACCAAGAGCTTTCTTTCTGATCTTTTGCATGATTAAACTTGTCCATTTGACTTGCCACATCAATATCATCATAAAATAAGATGACGACAGCATGCGTTTCTTCCCCTTTAATTCAAATTGACTGTAAATTACGTATTGCAAGAAGTAACGGTTGTGCTGTGAATTTGAATATCCTGAAATGCTGCTGCTGTTGTACTTTGAATGGGATTTTTTATTTTGATCAATTAGTGGACTTGTGCTGTCCGACAGATGGTGTGGTATAATATCAATCACATATATAATTTGTGGGGGTGATGATTAATTGCATCACCAGTTAATATAATGCCACATCTCTAGTGCCGTTACAACACTAAACGTTTATTGCTTAAATGTTACTAATAGAAGTCTTAATGCCTGTGAGCACTACTAATAGGATTTCTGACATAGCATTTTACTCACTTTGATGAGGCTAAATTATGGACCGTAATGGTGGCCACTCGCAACCCCGATAAACGTTTCAGTCCTTGGTTTTTTTTTTTTTTTTCAATCCCTCGTATTTCCTTTACCCGGCACCTGGGAGACCAATCTTTCTAACGAGATACAGTGGGTAGGGCTGTTTTTGTTAGATTTGCGCCACGTAAGCGATCGCGCTCTATTTTTAGAGTTTGATCTATTTCCTTCGAAAATTTCCTCTCCTTTGTTGCAGTTTGCTGAAGGATTGGTCTGTACAAAATCTTGTGCTCGCAAACTGGAAAATCCTTTATTGGAAAGGGCTTTCTTATTTGATTTCTTATTCAGATAAGCCCCTATTCTGATCTCTCTAGAAGAACAATTCATTCTATACTGACTAGAACCTAGAGGTCGAAAATACTCTTAAATGGTTATTCTTGAAAGTCATGAGCACTCTCTCTGAACCTTTTTAACTCAAGCTAAATGCAATAGATTTGTCAAATCTTTGATTTCTATAGAGCTCAGTTTGTTGCATTGTTTGAATTCCTCACGTTCCTAGCTTCTGCCTTATATCCTGAAATGATAAATCTGGATATTTTCCACGTCGAGCTTCTTGAAGTTACTGACGTTCCTGGTAGTATGAAACTTTCCCCAATTGTATGCCTTGTATTTTGCAGGTTTTTCTTCACTTGTCAGCTCCTTCTGAGGTTCCACCATAACACTATGTGATGGATTAAAGAAGAATGGGATAGAAAATCTCTCCCTTTCAGGGTTCGCCATCACTCTGTGTTCCACACTCTCATACTTGTCATTGCTCCAAACCTGCAACAAATATCCCCTTTCTTTTATCAACAATGAAGAACACAAAGATCCATACCAATGAAGCCCCATTTTTAAGATCAAAGAATTATCTTTCCTTATAGAGCATCAAAATCCTTGTGCCATTTTTAAAGATCAAAGACTTATCAATCAACGTGCTGTGATCAATCTCATGCAATGCATTCATCAAGAAGCCTAAATGGTACCCCATTTTACCAATATTCCTACAAACTGACCAAAAAAATAGAAAAATTCCGGTACCCCAGAGTGTAGATATGGTAAATAGGCCAAATCAAGAACCATGCATCTGTTCAAGGTTGCCAATTTAACAATAAATTGGCTCCCATGAATCCACACCACATTTTTTATTCCGTTATTGATTTTGCCATTGGCAACAACTGGGTGGAGAATGGTTATCGTGGAATACCAAAAGTTTGTTCCAATGGATTGTCTGAAATTGTATCAGCTGAAGGGTCCATTAAGATACCTGAATCACATCTCCAACATTAATGATATAAGCATTTGGGGTAGGCTTAACTAGAACCCACTCTCCATCTGATTTCCTCTTCACTTCCAGTCCCCCAACATCATCTTGAGCAAGCACAGTTAATGCACCGGAATCCTTATGCCGACCCACGCCGAGGGCTAGATGAGGTATCGGACACACCGGATAGTAGTTGAGTCGAATGAAACTTGTTTGGTTTTCGAAGAAGCCATTGAATTTATCTGCTGACAAACCCAGGCTCATGGAGATCAACTCCAGCAACTTGTAAGCCAGTTTTTCGATTTCTCCGGTGTATTCTTCACAGGCTTCCCTGTTCAACAGGTCAAGATTTGAAGAAATCTCTCAGATCAAATTATCAACATTATGCCTAATCTCGTTACTGTAAAAACAATCATTTGATTATTGATAGTCCATCTTCTATAGTACCTCAAGTCAGGAGGATGCTCAGGCCATTGATTGAAAACTTCCTGCAACTCCCGGTTATCAGGCTTGTGAGAAGCCGGTACCACCGTCGGAATCTCCACCGTAAAATCAAAAACCTGTTTCCAATCCCTGACATTTTTGGTGTGCTCTGTATCATAAAATCCCATCGGATTGGCCTCATCTCGTCTGACCTTCCTCTTCTCCCCTATCGGCTGCCGGAAAAATGCCCTCGAGGCAAGCTCAATCTTTTCCCGGCAACTTGAGGGAACCCCGTGGTTAATCACTTGGAAGAATCCCCAGTTTCTGCAGGCATCGCCAACTTGTAGCACAAGATCTTGAGAATTGGTGGCGGAAAGGTCGATTACAGGGATGCCTTGGGCCTCGAGTTTGGTGGATTTTGGACGGTGTTCGACTGACTGGATGAAGGATTCATCAATTTCTCCCATTGTTGACGGATTACTGAAAATGCAGTGAACTCTCGACGCAGGGCAATGAATTACCGGTTACCCGGATTTATCTGGGCAATTAATGGACTGATAAATTTGTGAAGGAGAGTGTGCTGATTTGACTAATTTATATTATCATATGGCGCACCATTCTTTGTTTTCTAATGAATCAAATCCTGGAAATGCACCATTCTTTCTCCACGATATTTTCATTCTAATCTTACAAAAGTAATCAATTACTACTTCCGTTTAAAAAAGATAGTACTATTCTCTTTTTCACATAAATTAAGAAATATTTATTTAATAGTATTAAAAAAGTGAATTTTAACATACTTATTCTAATATTTCATTTATTAATTATTTCACTTTAATAGTTTTATTCTTTTAATAATTATACATATTAAATAAGGGCATATAAGAAAAGTTAATATTTCAATTACTTTTTAAAAAGAAAACTCAACCATCTTTTTAGAAAGGTGGTAATATTTTTTAAATCAATCTCAAATTATAATCCAGTTTTAATATATTTTTTTATTTTCTTATATATTCCTCGTCCCATAAAAATAGGCCCAATTTCAATTTTTATTTGTCTCAAATTATAGTCTATTTATATAAAACGAGATTGAACAATTAATTTCTTTTTCAAATATGCCCTTAGTCTAACTACTAATAATTTTGTAATGCATTAATGACTATGTTGACTAAATAAAAAATGACTCAATATTAAATAGGGGTATATTAGACTATTAAGTGTGAATTTTGTATTTTCAATCACATTAAATCACATTTCTTAATCTAAGCGTAAGAAACATATGGGCCGATTTTTATGGGTAGGAGGGAGCATCTCTATTTAATATTACATTGTTATTACTAAACAAATAGAATTAAAGTGAAATAATATATGAAAGAAAAAGTATATAATAAAGAGTAATACTATATAACATCTCTAATTTTCGACATCAGTCTATATGATATTAAATGATAATAAGTAAAATTAAATGGGTCATATGTACATGCTTTCAACTCTACTTATCTTTGTGACATATGTTACAACTTAGACTCGTTCTCAACACTACTAGTTTTACATCATATTAGTCTATAAAATAATAAATTGTTCTTAAATGTTACTTTTTTAATAACATTTATTGAGTTTTTTTAAATATTGTGATAAATAAAAAAGGGATCTTTGTTGTGGAGGTATAAATAATTTAATTGAAGTTTTTCCAAAGTTGTGTCATTGAAAAATTTTTGACATGTGACATCCAATGTATGGAATCTCAATCCACTTAAGATTAATTTTACAGTAACATCCAAAAGTCTCTCTAATGCACAATGTCAAGAATGTCAAGGAAAATTTCTTCCATTGTGGCTTGATGGAATCAAAGGGGACATAGTAATAATTGTAGAATATTGATTGAGAGAGCGGAGAGAGAAATTGCAAAGTTTTTGATGTCATGAGTGTAATGCTGACTATGGATATTTGACAATGCTTTTAATAGTGGATAGTTCACCTAAACTCATACTCCTTTTAACATTGATACTCTTATATATCACTATTAGTGAATATCATTTAATATCTCTTTTAAACGCGCACGCACACGTAACATGTTGGTAATTATCAAACGCGATAAGAATAACATTACTCACTCCATTATCATATGTGATCATGGCACAAACAATAAATGATAATTAAAAAATATATAAGTGGATGTGTAATGCAATTAACCAGCTTATTATTTAATGTCACATAAACAAAATAATAATGTGTAGTTATAAATAACGTGCATTCACATTGTAGTGTTAAATTATGTTGTTACCGAAGTTGTTAATTAACAACTCAAAAAATTATCTATATTGATGTAATTAAGGAAGTTGTTAAAAAATATTTTTTAGTTGGTTGTTAACTTTGTGGTTAACTTTAACAATAATTTTAACTCTTTATCAGAATTTAATGTTTTTGAAAAAATCTTTTTTCATTTATTTAATAAATTTTGACTAATGACTTTTGAAAATAATGAGACCCACTTAGACTTAAGTAGATTTTAATGATTTTATTTAACATATTGAATATAACACTTTAATAATTGTTAAATTTAACACTTTGCCAGAATTTAATGTTTTTGAAAAAATCTTTTTTCATTAATTTATTTAATAAATTTTGACCAACGACTCTTGAAAACAGTGAGACTCACTTAGACTTGTATAGATTTTAATGATTTTATTTAACATATTGGATAAAACACTTTAATAGTTGTTAAATATATATATATATATATATATGACAATTAACAATAATTTAAAATGTTTAACCAAAAAACAATAATTTAAAATGCACATTTTACTTATGTTGATAGCGAAACTTAAAAACACTAATATAGACGCCCTTAACAAATGGTATTACTTTTGCAACAATTAAGAAATGAGAAAACGCTGAGGTCAAGTATTGAGTCTCAATATCCCAAGCAAAGCATTAATACATGATAAAAGCTCGGTCTAAAAAAAAAGGGTAATGAAGGCACAGTCACTGCAAAATAAGACATGAGATACTATAAACCACATGGATACATTCGAATCACCGGCCAATATTGAAAGAAGAAGGGGCAAAAAAAAAAAAAAAAAGAAAAAGAAAAACTAATGATAAACCCATGTTTCTGGTTTCATTAAAGGTGCATATTGTATGTATTCTTCCCTCACAAAAACAGAGGGAAAAGTGAACAAAATGAACATATAGTTTTCGTTTCACGAAACTTTAGTGTAAAATCAGCAAAATCAAATCAGGAACGGGAAGCCCAATATGGAACCAGATGATGCCACAAATATACACATATAAAAACTATTAAAGACACTAGATGTGGATGACCAACAACTGCAGATGTACATTTTCAAATCTCAAGCATCGGGCATTAAGGTAGAGAGAGCTACATGAGACAGAAATTGTAGTCCATCTTGAATTCTCCCAACTGCTGAAGTTTGGCCTGCTCGAAGACTTTCAAAATGCATATCGGCCTTCGTTTAAACCGATTTCTCTTGGAGTTGTTTTGATTTGGGAGTGGTGATTTTCATGGCATCTAAATACGCTTCAGCTACATCTGATATGCCTGTCGAAATTAAGCTCACATTAATTAACTTTTCACACAGCTAAAAGCAGTGGTGGCGTGAACAATCAATTTGCTCTGATTATCTTAGCTTTTTCAACAGAATCCTATGGCCAATCAATTTTCACAGTTTCCTCATCCCTTGGTCACTAATTTTGCTTGCATTAGATACCATGGATTTTCCAAGCATCAGAAGTTGAGTCATTGCAAAGCAGCACATTTCTGAAATTCTCTGCAAATAGCCAAAAGGGATATCAGATAAATTAGATTTGTTTGAAAAACAAATTAGTACTATTTAATTTCTCAATGACAAGAATTCAACAGCATTATAATCCAAATATCTGCATACATGAATGCCCTCTGATTGAAGAGAATCAAGCCTCCCAACAGTTCTTTGAATTATGTCATTTAGCGATTAGTTCAGACAAAGAATTTATAAAACTGCATGGACCAGATGAGCCTTAACTCCACATTATGCAGGCATGCAAGGGAGGAGTAAGTGTTACACCCATGCAAGCATGATATGCTTACATGCTAGAGCTTCAGCACCTAAGGTCCCAAATGTTTAATTCTAGACATGCAATAGAAATATCACACCTTACACACTTGTAAATAATTGTATGAGAAAATACAGTATGACAGCAGAACTGCTGACCATGCAAGAGTAATCTAGTGCGCAGCTCTAAGCCAAAAGTGACACTGTTACTTGTGCTACGGTGAAGAAATATTTGGCTGAATGTCAAGCTAACAAGCCATTTTCCCTCTCCTTTGGATGTTTTGAAGTTTAATTCCAAATGTACCATAAAGATATCCCACTTAACATCCTTCTGAATTAACATCCTTCTGAATAATTGCAAGAAATACAACATGAGAGCTACACTACTGCCTATGCAAGAGTCATCTTGTGTACAACTTTAAGCCAAACGTGAGGCCGTCACTTGTGCTATGGTGAAGAGACAGTTTGCTGCATGTCAAGCTGACAAACCATTTTTCTCTCTCCTTTTTTCCTGGTTTGTCATTTGTTTTTGGATGCATAGATATTTATACAATATGAAAATCATGTAAGTAGAATCAGATGTTGCTCAACCACAGGATTCAGGCACGTGTAGCACCCACCCAGTATACGATATGATAAGACAACTTAAAAGTGAATCGATTCGAGAAACAATGAATGCTCTAGGCAAATTTACCCAGCAGCCTTGCGTGTGCTTGAATCAAGCAAGTTTTTCATTTCATCAATGCTGTAATCAGTTCCAGCCTCCACCTTCTTCCCTTTCTCTGGCTCACTCTCATCAAGCTCAGCACCTAAGCCAAAAATGTTTGTACCACTGAGTTTTCCATCAAACATGGATTTTTGCTCAAGTGAGAGCTTAGCCTTTCTTCAGTTATATAGCAGTACATAATGCTTAGACAATGCCTCCAACTCGTACAAGTCACCGTGAAATTAAAGTTTGATCAATAAATCTAAAAGTACATATATTGAAGTGGTAGATGGTTTAAATATGTGGAAGTTATCTCCAACTGCACTGGAACTCTATATATATATATATATATATATAAGCATTGATCGAGTTTAAAGTCTTCAAACAATTGATCCTCCTCCACTTTCCCCTCAGATTCCTCCTTGTTTTTCTCAACTTCAAGACCAGTCTCAGAAATCAAAAGATGTATTGTCTCTTTGCCAACTACTTCAAGAACTTGCAGTCCCTTAACTGTAAAAGCTTTTCCAGTTTGCTAGGCACATGTAAGACTGAGGAATCATGCTCAAACTCTGCAAAAGAGAAAAAAGAAGAAAATGTCAGGAGCAAACCTCTATTAAAGATGACGACAGAGCCGGCTGCCCCAGGTTAACCACCATGCTGAATGGATTCAGCAAAAGTTGAAGCTGAGTTCTCGAGCCTAAAGAAAGTAACAGAAAACTTATATAACAAAAAATTTTACATTTAAAAAAAATAATAATAATCAATCGGACCAGGCATACATTATCTTAAGGGGAACTCGCAAAAAGGTCAAAAAATTTTGGGTTAATCACACCTAGCGTCCCCAACCTTTCAGCTTTTTATCGATTACGTCCCTATCCTTTAATTTTGCGTTTTTACATCCCTAACCTTTAGTGAAATCCCATTTGTCGTCCCTGGAAATGGAAGCAGCAAGGAAGGGGGGACCCCCCCCAAGCTGGCAGAATGGCAACCGGAAATGGCTGCCATTCCGGCAGGGGGTGAGAGGGGGGGAGTCCCCCTCCCACCATTTTGTTTTCCTTTTTTTTTCCAAATTTTTTAATTAAAATATTTACTTTTTTTTTTGCCTAAAACACCCCTGTCATAAACGGTCAAAATTGACATTTTCCGTCTCCAGTAACTTTTTATTTTGCCTAAAAAAAAAGGTTGAGGACCTATGCGATTCTAAACCCAAAGGTTGGGGAACTTTTGTGAAATTAACCCAAAGTAAAAATATCCATTTTTGTTGGCTTTTCAATTCAAATTTACAATTTCAAGTTAAATGGCAATCAAGCCCATTCATCTCCCTCACCTACCCTTCCCCAACCCAAAAACCCTTCCCTATCCTAACCATAACCGCTGCAGAACCACAGCTACAAGTACCCAAAACTCCACAGGAATCAGACACGTCGACACATAATTTTCCACAAAAAAGGGGGGGTGGGGAAGCTACCAAATAGTCTAAATTCTTTAAAATTCAAAATTTATATATTACTTCTTTTTTTACCTTTTACTACAGAACACAGCATCTCAATATTGAATACTTACTCAAGGAATGCCCTTGAAGTATCCTTGAGTGTTTACAAATCTAAAGCATGCATATAAAATATGACCTGACATGTAACTTATTGAACCTATGACAATATTTTTACATGTTCAACAAATGTTGATAATCAAAAGGACATGACACTTGTCCATCACAAATCGACAATTCAATCTGTGCATCACAAGGCTGCCCAAGGAAATGGAAATGCAGAATTGCAATTGGCACTGTCTACCATCCTGTTGCGGCAGTCGGGTTTGTGTTTAGGCGTAATGCGCACTGGCCGAAGCGGGGGCAAGGTTAGCATGGGAAAAATTGGAATTGGATGGAAGGTTAAAAGATGACATTTTATTATCCTCCAAAACAACCATTTCCACATGCTATGAAATGGGACCTTAAGTTCAATTTTCTTTTACTTCAATATGATCTTATCTGATATACGGGAAAGTGAAATTCCATAAACCAACTTAGGTAAATCGTGTTAAAACTAGCTGTCGCAAACTTAGAATAACATAGAGTGCGTGTCAATGAAATTCACCACTTGAAGCGGGTTTTTTGTTTTCAGTTGAGGCCCCAAAAAATTCATTGTATGGGATCATTCAGGTTAAGAGAGTTGATTTACATGCATAACCTATATGTCAAGGGCAAGAACTTACCTGTATCATCCATCCCCAATCCCCCTATTAAACCCACTGCGTTGAAATATATTAAACCCTGCAATTTCATCCGCACAAGATTTTCATGGCCAAGCAGCAAGAAGACATCTAAATACTTTATGAAGGTCAAGTAATTAATAACAGGCAGACTTCCAAACTGAGATCAACCTTTTTCAACTTATAAAAGTATCCAGTAATGCTAACAAAGGATGTTTGGCATTCATCAAAAAGTGTGAAAAAGCATGGTTTCTCAATTTTGAAAAATTTTAGTTAGCAAGCACCCCAAAATATGTTTAACGTTCATTTAATTCCAGATTTTTACAACTATGACTGTATTACATCAACATATATTTAGACACACACAATTTATATACATATATATATATATATATCAACTTACTTGTGGACTAACGTGTTTCCCCCTTTCCATGCACTTCCTAATGCTTGCCAAGCTCCAGAGGTAAACGATTCTACAGAATTATCAAAAACCTTCAAGTCCTGCATGTAACAAAACAAATCAGCAGTTGATGACTGGATGTTAAATAGTCTATTTGGATGTCACGTGTTCATGGTGTAACTCCCCCGTATTATCTTGTTTGTAGACATTAAGTTCTACTAGAAGCTGAATAGGTAATTAGTATTAAAAGGTATTATAAAGAGATCTTTTCCTCCCTTTAGATCTCCTTTCACGTGATCTAACTATTAGAAATCTATGAGGACCTTAGACTTTCTTATGCCAATGTCTTGATAAGAATACAAATAGTCATGTTGTATAATCAACCAGGCCAGTTCTACATTTTCAGTTAATTCTTTCAAAATTCTCGAGTTTTTCTTCATTATCAAAAATCCAAGTCCCTTTGCTGTACACAAACATATTAAGGATAAAAATAGAGAAGACAGTTAAACAAAAATTAAGATATGATAACTTTCTTCTCAATTCCTGTACCGTTCTTTAAAACAAGAAAGATAATGTTTTTGAAAGAAGCGAAGTAACACATATTCGACAAACATGCAAACAGCATAATTCGCAGGATTAATCGAAAAGACTTGCCTGACCCAGCAGTGTATCTTCACTGGCCTTTTCAAGCTTATCCAAAACCAACTTACGGCGCTTGTCATTCTTATCTTCACTTTCGTCTTCAACTGCAGATGCTTATGTTTTGTCCTCCTTCAAAGATTCAGACTCCTCAGTTGGCAGTTCTATATCTCCAATGCTCTTTGCTGCTGTCTAAGCTACCTCAACAGCCTGTATTAGAAAGAGCAGGTCATAGTTTAAATTCTGCAAATAAATCGGTGAATTGCATTCAACTTTCCAATATTGAACACTAAGAATATCAACAGTAGTTAATATCACTTCATAAGTTGAAGAAGAAAAAGAAAAGCATTTTTAAAGTTTGCCAAAATTTCAACAACCGTTCAAGAAGGTGGCAACTACAATATTGTTATTATCCAACCCTAACCTGTTTATTGGAGGAATGTTTCAGAACCAGCTCTATAACTATCTTCCAATATTTAGGTCTAGTGTCTATTGTCAAAGGAGAATTTTGGATTTTCTCAAAACATTATGAAACCAAAACAGAACTATTAGAATATGATTAGATGTTATTGATATCAAGTAGCGGCAAAACCTCAAAAGCAAAATGCTACTTAAATATCACAATTGTGTTGCTAGAATTGAAACTTCTATGTAAAAGTTTTTCTTCTGTATCAGAGATCAATAACAATTTTTTCTAATATATAGAATCAGGGGAAGACAGAACAAGATAGGTAAATTTTAAGAAACCAACCAGAGCCAATAGAATGAATGCATCCTGGGGCCAACTCCAGGATACAAAAAAGAATAGTTATTAAGTCCAGTTGTAGCATACTTAGTGAATAAATAAAGGAACTTAAATCAAACATTCCTACATTAAGCAGCATACTGCAATTCATACTCTCTATCAAAGATGGATGACCACTGACTCAGTTACTCATTAGTCCACAAACTCATCCAATTTCAGATGAGCTTGTTTGATTCTCATTATCCTTCCACATTATAATTTCAACTTCTACTGATTTGAGAACTATTCAATTATCATCACACATTTCAAATTTCAATTTAATCTCCACCATTCATTTCAACTCATAATAATTTCACATTATAATTTGATTCCAATAATACGAATATTAAGCCTGACATCAATGCGAACAAGCTAAAATCAGGTGGAATAAATTTTTAACAATTTTAGACATTAGTATGATGTTCTGCTGTTCTAGTTAAATACTAGATCCACCTATTTCTTAAATACCAGATTCACCTATTTCTTGATTCGCAAGCAACCACATATACACCATCAAAAGTTGAAAAAAAGAAAAGTACACGAAAATCATAAACCATTAATACAATGATGACTCCCCACCGCAGATTAATTGGAAAAAAAAAAAAAAGTATTTATTCGATTGAGATACATTGCGCGAGATGTCTACGGCAGCCTTCGGCAGATCTGAGATATATGATAATGGATAAAAAACTAAACCGCCCCGTTTTCCGCCTTCGCTTTCTTTCAGTTGTTCTATAGCAGCAACTTCTGCTTCTGCTTCTGCTTCTGCTTCTGCTTCAGGCTTCACTTCATTATTACTAGATTTCTCCGCCACCCAAATTCCGGCAATATACAAGAAGAAAGATATATTTCCACAATTTTTTGTTAAATCCGCAGGAAAAGCAAAGAGTTCAACCACTGAAAGAGATGTGTCAGCATTTTATATTTCTTGTTAATCTTTAATTCCCAATGCAGTTGCTTCAAAACGTCGCCATCTCCGTTCCTGCCTGACACCACCACTTTTCGTCTTTTACATACTCGTCTCTACACTTTTATTTTCTTTCAAATTAATCCTTAAATGTTAAATTTTTTTCAATGCTCAATTCGCCCAGCCCACATATTTTATAATGTCCACTGGATTTATTACATAAGTGGCAGGTGTTTATTGTATACATTGGAGAATGATGCCCTTTATCCTTCCAATGTGTCCGGCATTATTCCTCAGTGTGTCTAATAGACACTTACTATGTATACAATAGACTTTATAAAATAACGTATGTTAGACACTATAGAAAGAATACCCCTGTCTCTTTGCAATGTTAAAAAAAAAATTGTTATTATAAATGAAAGAGAATGTTTTAAGACCATCACATCATCTCATTTAAAACCATATTGCTTTTCTTTATAAAAAGCCAATGATTGCAATTATCCAAAAGAAATATGAAAAAATAAAATCATGATATTCACTTTGCTCTCTGTGTGTGTATATATATATTATGCCTGCTTTCAACTTAGAGTGTATATCTCACAGTTTGTATCCTATCTTGCGTTAGTCATGTTTTGTTCGTATTAATCTTGATCTATCGCACAAACTCTAGAGTTATATTTGAAGCATTTTTTTTCACGGCTTCAAATTTCCTCGAGAATAAATAGTGCATTTGATAAACGTTGATTTACAAATTGTAATTTGGCATTGTTTCATCAAACTGCTTTTTTTTTTTTAAAAAAAAAAAGCTTAAAAATCACAATAATCAACTGTACTTTATCATATACTTTTTATCATAATGTTACCACATTATCATCAGTGTACCAACTACCAAACACGCTGGTACAATTAAGTGTCCATTTGATTCAATTTATGGTAGTTGATTTATAAAGAGGAATTATAAAGAGGTGAAATGAGTGATGTAGATTTAATAGAAATTTAAAATTTATGATTATAAATTAGTAATTGTCAAATCAGTAGTAAGTATGATTATAATATATGTTGATAAATAGGATAAGGGCCAAATTAAATGGGTTTATTTGTCATTTTCACAATTTCAAAGTTCAGTTAAAATACAAAGAATTGAACCGCAAGAACAAGCAGAAACAAAACACAGTTTGGTAATGATTTCCTTTTTTTTTTTTTTTTTTAATTTATACGAATGGCAATACAAACTTTACAATTTGGGTTTGCATATCAAACGCACGTAATATTAAAAATTCACAGTGTCTGAGGTTGCTGTGATTGATAAAAAGGAAAATGTACAAAATATGATTGATGATGATATACTCCTCAATAGCCCGGGAAAATTGGTGGTGGTGGGGATGCATATTCGAAGCCCAAAGTTGGAGGGAGAATAAAGTCATCGACTGGAGGTGGTGGTGATATCTTTGGAGCAGGGGGTGGGGGAGAGTGTTCCGGAGGTGGGTTCTTTGGAGCAGGGGGTGGGGGAGAGTGTACTGGAGGTGGAGGTGGTGGTGATTTCTTTGGAGCAGGGGGTGGGGGAGAGTGTACTGGAGGTGGCGGTGGTGGTGATTTCTTTGGAGCAGGCGGTGGGGGAGAGTGTACTGGAGGTGGAGGAGAAGATACTTGTGGTGGCGGTGGTGAATGGACTGGAGGTGGAGGAAAGAAGACCGGTGTTGGTGGTGGGGAGAATACTGGAGGTGGCGGTGGTGAGCGCTTGGGAGGAGGTGGAGGTGAGCGGAGCGGTGGTGGGGGAGGTGATTGGACAGGTGGTGGCGGGGAGGAAACTGGCGGCAGTGGTGGAGGAGATCGGACAGGTGGTGGTGGGGAGTGGACTCGAGGTGGTGGTGGGCTTACATGAGTTGGAGGGGACTGAATAGGGGGTGGTGGGGAATGGACCTGCGGAGGGGGTAAAGCAACCGGTGGTGGAGGGGAATGAACAGGGGGTGGTGGGGAAGACGCCGGTGGTGGTGGGGGTGGTGAATGGACTAGGGGAGGGGGTGAAGCAACTGGTGGAGGAGGTGGAGGTGATGGCTTTGGTGGAGCCACGAGACTTGGCTTTGGTTTCGATGGCGAACCCCTGCATCCTCCTTTGTTACAATCCATTGGCTTGCTCAATACAGACAAGCAATCTTTTGCCGATCTCTGGTGAGACAAATTGGTAAAACAATTGTTAGCATCATCCACCGCAAGGCTTCTAGTTGCTTTAGGCTCACAAGCTCCGTCTCTAGCATCAAAATAATTGTTAGAGTATGTGAGATTTTGCAAACTTGGTAGTTGGCAAAGGCATTCCGAGACCTTTCCTCTCAACAGACGTGTGCTCTTCCGATCTACTTCGATACTTTTCAAGGACTCGAGGCCTGGAAGTAGATCTCCCTCAAACTTGTTATCGCTAATGTCAAAAACCGTGGCGCTTTTCAAGAGTGTGATTTCTTCTGGCAAACAACCGGAGAGATCATTGTTTGAGAAGAGAAATTCATCCAATGTGTTTGCCATTTTGCCAATGCTCTTTGGGATACATCCATAGAACTTGTTGTTGGACAAAACCAGCACTGAGATGGTGGAGTTGCCAAGGTTTTCAGGGATGTTGGAGTGGAACCGGTTGTTGTTTAAGAAGAGGACGTCGAGGTCCTTATTAAAGAGTTCAGGAGGCAATGATCCTTCAAACTCGTTATACCGTAGGTCGAGGTATTTGAGTGACGGCAACCCCACGACAACATCAGGAAAGGGTCCAACGAGGCGGTTGTTGCTAACATCGAGTTCAAATAGACGTGTGCTCTTCCGATCTGTCTTTGGAATGATCCCACAAAACCTGTTAGAATTAAGATGGAGAAGAGCAAGGTCTGTCAAGTGCCCAATCTCGACTGGCAAGTGTCCAGCAATGTCAGCATGGTTCAAATCGACACCAGCAACAACAGTTTGCTTGGGGTCGTCAAGCGCTGGTGCACAGACCACGCCGTTGTAGGCACACACATCAGGACCATACCAATTACTGGTAAAGTTCTGTGGATCAGAGTAAATAGCCTTCTTCCATGCTTGAAGGGCAATGTGGGCTTTCTTGAGCCTTGGATTGGAAAACTCTAGACTAAGCTCAACCTTGTACTCAGACTCGTGGGGAAGTCTATCATCATCCGGATTAGAAAAAAGTTGGCGACGTGTAATATATGCCGCCTCAATATCGGTTAATGCCGAAGAAAATGATGAAAAGAATAGAAATGAAGTGAAAATGAAACAGCCAAAGGCTTTCGATTTAGAAGGGTTAGCCATGATTAACCCCCTTGGAAAAACCCAAGGCTGCATGGGAATAGGAAGAAATGAGGGCCTTATATAAAGAGAAACTCAGAGTTCATAACCAAACTTTCGCGAATTTGGAGGCCTAAAACTAATTTCAGACAAATTTAGAGTTGCATCCTTAGATTTAGGCAAGTTTTTCTCCATGGAGCATTATGGGAATACGCTAAAAATAGTCTTACATTAATCGCCATCCAAATGCCAATCATGGCTTGGATACCGGGTAAAGCAGAAAGTATTGGTCAATCCGATATTTCATACACAAATATTAAGATAAACGAGACTCAAATATCGAATCTCACTTGAATCTCATTTTTTCCGTACTTTGAAATCTCGGTTTATCCTAATGTTTGAGTATGATTAATTAAGAAATTGGCATCGCAATTATTATCTATAAAAGCAATTTTAAGGAAGCAAGGGTAGGAAAAAAAGGCATATCTCTCAGATAATGTACACGGGTAACACGTAGGACGACTCTTAATTGGTTGGACCACATTTTATAGGGCCAAAAAGTGAGGGGAATTGTAAGGCCAAATTCCCTGGAAATGATAAAATCACATGTCTAGCACCAAATGCTGATGTTCCGCGCAAAGACCCACCACCCATCGTGGAAGAAATCACTTGTAACATCTGGTGCCTTAACATGACTCCCAAATCCCTCATCTCCCTCATCCAAAACGGATTCTTCCAATCCTCTGCTCATACATTATTTGCTTTTATTGGAGGAAAAAACCCCGAATTTGAAATGCTCTAAACTATGTAAACCTTTTACCTAATAAGCAAGATGATTGCATTTGCTAAAACCAGCAATTGAGATGACCATATATCACAGTCCTGTCAGATGCACACATGGTGGAAAATTATTGGACAAATCATATGGAATTGTCTCACAGTGGGTCAATTCACATGAAGGTAGTCTAATGATCTCATGCTACATATGCATCTGGGGAGATAATCCTGCCAGACGTATGGTGGGAGATTATTTTTTGACTGCCTATAAAATCTTATGTGATTTTTAACTCTTCTTATTTCATTTTAATTTCAGAATAAATACTTCAAATAAAGTGGCAGATTAAAAAAATTGTTTGACCAGCACATTATTGTGCCAACATAACAATTAAAAGAAAAAAAAAATACTACAATTTTCGTACATCTTATTCTATTATTATTGAGTGAATTGTGCTACATGAACAAAAAGAGATACAAAAATTTAAATAAACTGACACATGGAATATCTTGTTTTTCATCACATCACATCACATCACATTTTCATCAATCTTAATTATATAAGCCACTTGTCAATTTTGTTATCTTCTTTGTCTTTTTTTCTTTTTCTTTTTTTTTTGTCTATTTAGAATCATTCATTATTATTACACATCAATAGCTGATACATTCTTATTTGATCGCCTTGCCAAAACCGAAAGAGCAGCCTCCTGCGCATGGCCGGAACTGAGCACAAGCAGAACATGTCTGTGCTTGGGGCCCAATTTCTTCCTTCTCTTTTTATTTTTAGTTGTTTTATTTTTATTTGTTTTGCTCTATATTATGATCTTTTTCCTCCTATATTTATCATCTATCAAAAAATAGTCAAAAAGATACATTTTGAATTTGAATTTGAGGAGTACTCTAATATAATATAAAGATGTTAAATTTGACAACCCAAAATAATCAAGGGAAAAGGGAAAAAAACACAAATTAAAACAAAAAATATGATCAAATTAGTTTTAGTGTCATTTCTTGATTAATGAATTGTTTTTTAGCTTCTTTTTGTTCAACAACTTAAATTGTTGTTCGGTTATTAGTGAATAACTAGTATTTTAGTTTATTTTTCAACTCTATTTTAGCACATTGTTATTTTTTTAAGAAAAAAATCATTCGCCATAAGAGCCTATTTTGTGAAGTTATCTGGGGGTCCTATAGACTACAGGTCTAGCCCAGACCCCATGGTATTCTGGAAAGAGGAGTTCTGCAATTCCCAGTGGGGGGTAATTGTTTGATGGATGTTGAAGCCATGGGTGATGGGTGTTTCTTCAAGCAGGGATGAAGTTGGGAGACTAATTTTTTTATTCTTATTAAGGTTTATTCTCTTATTAAGAATAGTATCTGAAAACTTCATATATTAATTATTAACCTCAGATTTCATTTCTGTACGATGCTAAATTCATCGCACTAATAAATCTACGTCCATTCATGTATATCCCAAAAGTACCAAACCGTCCTTCGAAACTTATTTACACAGACTGCGCATTTGCATAAAACAAGCCGAACTACATTACTGATATGCTGCAAGCCTATTTTATACATAGATTCTACTAGTATACACAACATAGATTTAACACAATCTGCACTCATTTTATCACCCTTCCTGCCTTGTTCAAACTTCAAACTGCCTTCCATACAAAATCCATCCACAACCATTCAAATGCATTACTATAAATTATAATCTTCTACTAGGTACAATTTCGCATAGCAGGTCCATTTCTACTAATCTGTCTCGTGATCAGGTGGCGGGGAGACCAAGCTGGAGATCGGCCTCTGGCTCTAAGCAATCTCGTGAAGGGAGAATCAGGCATTCTAGCTTTCTCCTCTTCCACAAGCTCGTCCCAAGTCTTCGGCAATCCATCAGGGACCGGACAAGATTTTGTGACTGCATTCTCTGCGTTGGCACACTCCTTTGATTCCTTGCTTTCTTTCTTTGCTTTGTGAATTTCAGCAATTCCATGTACACAACCAATCAGGGATTTTACACCTCCGGCTTCGATAATTAATCTCTCTAACTCTTCCTTGGGGGCCTCTTTCTGTAGAATATTCAAATTGCCAGAACAACATCAAAATTCCGAAAATTTCATGAATAGGGCATGGACTAATTTGGAATTCAACCTAATTTACACAATCTAACAATTCATGAGTTCTTCTATACATTTGGCTTGTCCATGGATAGTATAGAAGTTAAAGATTGAGTTCTTTTATACATTTGGCTTGTCCATGGATAGCTATAGATGTTAAGGCATGTTCTCTTCGTATTTTTATTTTTGAAAGTTTCCAATTCATTTTCTATTTTGTTATGACTGCAATTAAAGGAAAAGAATTGATCTATCCTTAAAGATATTTCTCTTTCTAACCGAACAATTACTAGACACCTAGTACAAGAGTCAGAACACTCAAAATTAAAACAGCACTACCTTTTTGAGTTTTCTTATCAATTTTTTGGTCATTCCCAATAGTATTTTGAAAAACGAATACACAAACAAGAACTGGTTCTAATTTTCTTGAAATTGAAGAGACTAAATGGAGATTAAGAGTAATTTTTAAGACAAGAATTTACAATAGTTCAAAATATACTTTTCTTGAATTAACTTGAAAGTATGTTTAAACACAGTAAAGATACATATCATCAAGCAAGTATTTGCCGATTAAAATTTTCAAAAATCATTTTGTGGGGGTGTCAAATTCACCAATTATTCATTCATTAAAACCAAAAAAAAAAGGAACCAAGATTCGCTCACATACAGAGTCCCTGGAAAAAGAACTTACTTCAAGTTCTTTGAGCTCAAAATAGGCCCTCCAGCAGCGGTAAGAATCATCCCCTTCAAGGGTAGAACAATAATCTACACAACACTCACAATAAGACAACAAGAATCAATTAGGCATCCAATAGCACAACCCTCAAAAGAAACGCAATGATTCGTTCAGTTTCACACTGCAAAATTCTAAAGGTTCTTGACAGATTCCGGGTTCAACAATTTCATAACAGATAGTTATGAATAATAATAATGGATTAGAGAAGTTACCAGCGAGTTGGGCTTCGGATTTCTGAATCAAAGGGGGCTCTTTAACAGCTCTATCGAGTTTGCTTCTGCTAAAAGGCTCCAACTTTGGAATATAAGCATTGTGTCTTGATGAAGAACAACGGATGGTTGGACTCAAAACGCTTTTTGGACTTGATCTTGAAGAATGACCAACGCCATTAATTTCAAGAAAACTGATCAACGATGCAGAGTTGAACGCCGACGCTTGGATCATCGCTTTTCTGGTTCTCTATTATGAAATATTAGATGAATACTATCCCAAAAAAAGACATTATTAGATGGAAAGGAGAAGGGTCCTATTTGTTGAGATGATGAGTTTATTTATTGGATAAGGATGAGATATTTTAATAATTTCTGTAATTTCAGTGAGATAATTTGGGAGTTGAATACAGAGGAATGAATCATGGCCGTCGATGGGTTTTCGTGGGTCCGAAGAATGAGCCGTAGATTTGGAAGACGACGCGGCGTAGGCGAAGAAACAACGGGCGTTACTGGAAACCTGAAAAATTGTCTCCGTTACGCCTTTGACGGATACTTGTTTCTGTTCTCGCTTTTCTTGTTTATTAGATTGGATATTTCCTTGGAGTAAAAGAAAATATCATCTAGTAAGAAGCTCGTGAAATTCGATTTTTTAATTATTATATTGATAATTGAAAGGGAAACTACTATATATATATTTTTTATATTTAAAAAATTTTTTTAAAACGTGCATATATATACGCCACACACGGGTGAGAAATTTTGTTATAAAACTTTAGAAGGTTTTAGAAAACGACTTTTATATATATAAGGAAATTAGTCTATGGCACTTTTGTAACGTATTTTCCCCGTAAAAATTGTCTAAGTCAAGATAATTCTAGACATTTACTTACATGCTTGGTAAAATTTTGTGATAAATTATATGTTAGATGTATATCTTCTCTTTTTATGTTAAGGTTGTCAAAAAAACTCGTGAGTCGAAAGAACCAGTCTCTGAGCCTTGCTAGGCTCCAAATTGCTGAGAGCCTTGCTAGGGTCGTGCTCTCTAGAATGCGAGCCCAAGCCCAAGCCCAAGCCCGAACACGGGCTGCGAAGGGCTAGCCGAGCCAACGAGCTCAAGCATGAACAACATTTTGGCTAGCCAAGCCAACGAGCCCGAGTGCAAACACGGCCCCAGTGGGTTGAGCTCGGCTCATCGAGCTGTTTTGCCATCCATATCTTAGCTATTTGATGAATTTGTCAATATTCAAAGTGTTTTTTATTTTTTAATTCAAAATTGTTTAATAGATATATATATATATATCTGTGTGTGTATGTATGTTTGTATGTATCTTATGTAGGGATTTCCTAATTTGTATTAGACTATTTTCTCTTTAATGACTAGATTTTCACCCGTGCGTTGTACGAGAAAATCACTTAATATTAAGTAATAATAAAATTGTTATGAATTTTGAATATATTAACTGAACATAACAATCATGATATGTCAAATTATTTATGTCAAAATTTTTCATTAAAACACATATTTTATGAATGAATTTTTTTTATTATGATATGTCAAACTATTCGTGTCAATCCAAGACTCTGTAAATTAAAAAAACGTATAACAATATTAACAATATGTATGCAATAAAAAATGTATATGATAAAGTAAATTCCACGTATAACTAGCAAATTTACATTTTATAGCAATTGAGCCATTCTATTTTTTTTTTTTTTTACTTCTGAATTTATAAACACGTAATCTTAGATTAAAAAAAAAAAAGACACTCATTAAAAAAACAATTTTTTCTAGTAAACATAAGGAATTATGATAGATAAATCACAAATTTAAGCCAATAAGTTCAAACAAATAAGATAGCTACAAATAAGATAGCTAGTAACATTTTGAATAGAGATTTAGATAAGAGTCCTATGTGACCCGAATAACTGCAAGAAAACATATAGAAAGTGATTGGAAATTGAAAAAATAAAAAATAACAAATATATAATATATAATATTTACCACACAGCGTACATCAAACAAAAGCGAAAAGACCTAAATATCCTTATTTATAGCAATTTTAGTAGAAAAAATACGGAACAACTATACTAGAAACTTATTTCCTTTTATGTATGTGTGTGTGTATATATATAGATATAGATATGTCAATTTTTAATTATCTTATAGATGCTTTTAAATTGAGCCGTTTATGTTAATAAAAAAAATAAATAAATATGGTTTAACTAACGTTTTATAATTTACAAAATTTTCATTATTGTATAGTCACAGATAAAAATAAAATATTTGATTTGTCAAAGTTTAGGAATGACAATAGGTCAGATCGGGGATTGGGTATGTTATACCCGTTACCCTGTCTATCAAAAAATTTTTTTATCCTATCCCCATAGCCATCCCCATTTAAATGGGGCACGAGTTGGGGACTGGCCGGTATGGGTACTTACCAATTTATTGGCTCATTTATATATATATATATTTATTTATTTATTTTCATTTTTTACTTAGGGTTAACTTGACAAATACCCATATTTTTTACATCGTTTTTAATATTAAGTTTTTTTTTTTTGGTAAAATTAGGTGTCAAATTGTAATCTTACTGTGACCAATTGTGAATAATTATTGTGACATTCTATTAGTCATAAATTGATACGAGACTACCAGTCACACATTGCCATCACAACAACTCACCAGAACAGTAAGTCACAACACAGCTCTACCACAATTTACTGGAATACTGAGTCACCATATACCACCACCAACCACCCATCACCACAACCGCTGGCCTACCGCGCATAAAAAAATATCACAATTAATCCCTAGATCACGAAGTAGAAATATCAAACCTGAAACTTAATATTAATTTCTAATTCGAAACCCTAATTGAACTAGAAATTAAATCAAATTGAAGAAAAAACCCTAAATTGAATTAGGAACACATAAATTCAAAATCCTAATTGGGTTAAACTAAAAATTCCCGAATTTAGTTGTGAATGAAGCCTTTCAAATTGCAGATTTCAAGATTTCAAACCGTGAAGAATGATGAACGGAGGTTTCAAATTGCAGCGGTGTGGTGGTGTCACAGCTGATGTGCCGATAGTGGATTTCGCATATAGGACCGTAATATAATTCATATACCAATTTTTAGATCGCGAATCGCGATCCAAGACCATAGAAGGTAGAAAGGTGGCGGAGAGGTTTTATCGCGGCGAAAGTGAGGTCGTTGAGTGGCGACAGATGAGTATTGCGGAGGTGAAGAGAAAAGGGATAACAAGTTGGGAGGGAAGGAGCTAATTTTCCCAAAATATTTAGCCTTTGAAATTTTAAGGTGTGTATAAAAACCACCTGAATACTCTAATTAAACATTTTACTTGATGAATAGTATTATTATAAATACAGGGGTGTCCTCAAGATGAAATTATGATTGTAATTGAAATTACTAAGCTTTCTTGACAAGTTTCATTATTACTTTACTTTTCAAACAATTAGAAATTTTAGTAAATATTTTTGTTTTGACTAGAAATGGTTAAATGGGCTGCAAACGAGCATTCTCCATCTTCTGGCACCCATGGGTATCTAGTTTGACTAGTTTTTTTTATCATGTCCACTAATTTGACTTAATAACGTTCCATATCAAGTAAAATATAATAACTATTAGTTAACAATAACATAATCGAAATACTACAGTTTACTGTAACTGACCACACATTATTTAAGATTTCATACTAATATTAAGATTTTGATTTGGCATCATGGCGTGTAATGCATGGTAAGAATCTAATTAATTACAGGAACAAGAATAAGAATGCAAAACAAATTGAAGTCAATAAAATTAAGGTAAAATCATTTCCCCAATAATAATAATAATAATAATAATGATAATAATAATAATAATATATATAATAAGAGAATGGTAATTTTTCCTGATCATTTCTGGCTCTTTAAGATTTATGGTGGCATCATTTAATTCCTTTTTTATATTTTTTATTTTTATCTTTTTTTTTGGAGATTGTTACACTAATTTATTAAATAATATTCACTTTTTCTTTTATTAAACTATATTGATCCTTAATTCACGGTGATTTCTTTAGTCAAATATTTTGAATTAGGGATCGCTATCACTTATCAAATCAACACACGAAATTAACTGGGAGCTCTATTTCAAAAAAAAGCACATAGTATTTTTTGTAATTCGCAAACATAAGTATATCACGTCTCTAAACTAACAAATTTTTAAAAATCTGTAACCTTAATTGTAAATATTTCAATTTTTTATAATTTTTGAAGAAATTTTTATATGGTTATTGTATTACAATAATTAAATTAATTTTTTTAAAATTATAGTACTCTAATTTACTGATTCTATGGTTAAATTGAAAATTTTTGATAATTTCTTATGGAACAATTTAAGTCTTACCGTATTTAGAGTTGGATTATTTATTTGAGAGATAGACCGAATATTGATACAATTGCACTGTAATAATTGTTTTACAATTTTTATTAAACATTTTATTTTTATTGAATCACCTCAATTAATTTTTATTTATATATGTTTAATTAACTGGTACTGTAATTCAAATAAGTGCTACAATAGTTAGGTTTCTCACATTCTAGACAGTAGGTCTTGGGTTGGAACACACATACCCCTCCCCTGTACCCATTATATCAGGCAAAAAAAAAAAAAGAAAAGAAGAATTAACTGGTGTAAAAAGTGTCACCGACAAATAAATTCAAATATAATATAATTGTTATAAAAACTTATGTCTCATAATATTACTATGACTCAACTGACTATATTAATAATTTATATTAAATTTTTGTATAAAAATTCATTAACGTTTGTTATTAGAGTAATTATAAGGAGAAAATGTTTATTTGACGTGAATAATTGATATTGGTTCCCCTCCCGTCCGTTATATACACTGTATAAAAAAAAGAGAATTAGTTGGTTCAAAATGTATTACCGGCAAATAAATCTAAATATAATAGAATTGTTATAAAAACTTATATCTCATAATGCTAATATATGATTCAACTGGATGTATTAATAATTTATTAAATTTTTGTATAAAAATAGAGTAATTCTAAGTAGATATATTTATCTATTATGAATAACTGATATTTATTAGTTGATAAACGTGAATTAGTTGTTTATAGGCAAGTGGTGAATTTGAAGTTCCACAATCATCCAATACATAATTGACAACTAAACATGTCACTTTTTCATGCCTGATAAATATGTCTCCCTATAATTACTATTGCTATTATTACTTTTAGATCCCGTACAACGCACATGTGAGAATCCTAGTAATAATCATAATAAAATAAGTGTAAATAATTTTACCAAAGGTCCTCCGACTTTTACAAAGTATGACAAATTCATCTATATTTTTTTCTCTAACAACTAGTGTTACTATCCTTTAGTAAATACGTAAGAAAGATCTCTATTGACACTTTCCAACCAAAATCGTCATAAATATTTCTCAATTGGATATTTAACCCTTCCCCTAAAATAAAAGAAAAAGAACTAGAAGAAAAAATTTTTGGGAAAGAAATATATATATATATATATATATTAAAAAGAAACATAAATGGTTTGTCTCCTTCACTAACTCGACTTACAACACCCACCTAACCCAAACCAACACCACCGTGCCGCCATCATTTTAGGTGGCAAAATGGGTGAGAAACCTCCAGCTCTAGAGTTGCTTCCATTATAGAAGCAAAATCGAGGGTTTCTTCCCCTCCATTATTGCCGAAAATTGGGGGTTTCCCCAAAAAATGGCGCCGAAAATGGCAATAAGGGGTAAATTAACCCTAAATAGGCTATTGCATTGTATGAGACGGTGGGTGAAACAAAGATGACATGTTACAATTAAATCTATTTTTTATTTTTAAAATATAGTTTCTTTTTTTAAAAAATTTTTCCATTTATCATTTATCTATATAAAGTAAAAATTTCTCTTTCTTCATCTTTAATGACCAAATTTGATGTAAAGCATCAGCAAGGACCTTCCATGCGAATTTACAAATGGTTTGAGAACACTTATAATGTGAAATGTCATACGACACACTACATCAGCATAGAGCAGTATAAAATTAGATCATTACGGATAGATTTGTTACATTTCATAAATGTTTGGGAACTTTCGTGAATCCCCTAAGCAAAAAGGGTAAATAGCACCTAGTGTTCCTAACATATGTATCTTTTTACACTCAGGTCCCTAACTTTTGGTTTTGAAAGTGGAAGTCCTAAACCTATACACATTTCTACATTCAAGTCAACCTTTACATGTTTTTATACTTCGGTCCGTATAGCAGTGCAGATCGTAAATATATACACCTTTACAACTTTTTACGCCCAAGCCCCTAATCTAGTTCTAAATTTGACAAAACGATTCCAAATTTTGAAAAGCATTTTTGAGGACTACATTTGCCGATGAATTTCACTAAACACCATATATCTATCACATTTGGTCAATCTCGCCTTGCGAGAAATTTGCATGACTAACCAAAATCAATACATATATCATTTTTTTTACTTTAAAATAATGCAATATTTATCCAAAAAAATTTGAAAGTAAGCTGCAAAATGATTTTTTCATTTTCCATATCTTTATACATTCTTTTTTTTTTTAAATACACACACACACACACACACATACACATATGTACACTTCTCATTACACCATTACCCAGAAAAGTACGACATTTAATAATCAATATTTTCAATAAAATGATCAAGACTTACATAAAAATAAGGATATAAAAAAAAATAAAATTCTTTTGTGTCATTTATCCTATTTTTTTATAATAATAATATATAATATAGATAGCTAGCTAGATAGATAGATAGATAGATAGATAGATAGATAAAATTTGGAAGTTTACCTATTATTATTATTTTAATTAACTCACAAGTAAAAATGAATTTTAAAAATTATTTAAAGTTTTTTTGAAAGGGAAAATTATTAAATTTTTTGATCTATAACATATATAAAACAAGTAATAATTATCTTTATAAAAAGAATAATGCTATTTATCTAGACTGGAGAGTGGTCTCCATATCACTCATGTATTTATGGTTACCCACTCCAATGAGAGAATATCACAGTCTATATAAATAGCATTTCTTATGAAAAAAACAAGTACTCAACCACGACTTGAGGCGCTGGCTTTCTCAGAAGTTCCAAGCACTCCTTCTCTCCTTAGCTTCTCTTCCTTTGATTTTCTACAGAAAATAACCCACGAATTCACTTCCAACGCAATGCAAATCCCAATTATCGTAGACAACCCCAAACAGTAGGCCAGCATAGCATAGCTCGTCCCCTCTCCCATCACCTGGAATCCCTGAAAACAATTTACTACCCCCAATACTACACATGCGTACCCTACAAAATGATGGTATGATTTCCAGTACTTTCGGAATTTGTTCGTCGTCTTTGGCCGGAATAGCAACGCCAGCGTTTGAAGCCAACCGAGGCAGAACGCCGCAAACCCTAGCTTCTGGTGTAGTCCGTACACCCGCCCGGGTGATAGTTGTCCTAGCCGGATTCCGATGGAAAATCCCACGGTTCCTAAGAACACTGCAAAAAGTTGCACCCCGGCGTGTGCATAAAACCATGCTGGCCCGAGTGATTGTATCTGTCTCAAGTACCTGTTAAGGGATAAAGTTTCACATTTAGAAAATAATATAAAATCAGTAACTGACATGAAAGTGCTTGGACTACTCTTCTTAATAAGATTAATTTTAAAATGGACCCAATTCTTAATATGGTATGAAACTTGTTAGACCCAAACAAGTTACTCGACCTGATTAACTAAGTAATAATAAGATTAAAATATGAGCCCACAGGGTTTAATTAGCCACCATGAATCTTGCAACTAAGATTAACCTTTTAAGATAGAACCTCAGAACCTCGAGTCTTAATATTACCTTGCAGTTACTACCCCTATTGGAAGCAAAGTTCCCCATGAAATTGCATTTATGCTGCCATGGACGATCTTCAGGGTTCGAATGTTGCTGCCGTGAGCCTTTGCTGTGGTGGCGGACAGGACATCAATGGTGGCTATGGATGAGAGATCGTTGATCGAAGTTTGATGTATAGTCGGGGAGTAACCTTGAACGTATAGCCCACGATTCCACACGAAATGGATCTTTGTTTTGTTGGGGACAAGTTTGAATGTAGCATATATTTGGATGGTCGCACCATCGTGTATGGTGCCCATCCGACCTCCGTCCAAGGAGGAGGAGGACGAGAGGAGGTGGATGTCGAGTGGGCGAGAGAGGAGCAGCGTTCGCTGGAGTTTCACGGTAGGATCAAGCATGTAAGGCAGTAGGACTAGTTGGCCGGAGTTGGGGTCGGGGAACGCGATCAATGCTCGAGTCCCTGTCATTTCGGCTGAAATCGGATTGATCCCGAACCCAACCCAACCCGATGGCGATATGAAGCTACCAAAGAAAACGAGATCAAGTGTGGCATTGTGCGGTTGAAACGTCCACGCGATCGAGGCTTGTTGAGTCGCGAGAGTGATGCATTTTTCGAATGTTTTCGACGCCGTGGTAGTTGTACAATGAGAAGAAAATGCAAGATCCGCCTGCTGGAGGGCGATCAAAAAGAAGGGGTACAAGAAGAAGCCAAACTTCATAATGTGCTATGAGAGTGTTGAGAAATATTGAGCTTTCTAATGCATATATTTGTTCTTTTCGACATAATAATAATACGTGAAAGTTTGCTCTCCCTTTTTTTCTCGAATTAATCATGAGAAAGCCATTTTTTTTACTTAGCTTTAAAGAAACCCAATGGGTAGTTGCCAAACCTCCTCTTGAGAAGCTTTTGAAAAGAAAAGTTCGATGGATAAATTGTATCTTGTGCTCTGCTACTAGTGCTGAAAAATATGAAGTAATGCAAAACTATTTTAAAAAATTAAAAATATATAATAATTTACCTTTAGTGTTGAGATTTTGCTTCACTTTGAAGCTAAAAAAGAGAGAGATAATAATGACTAATGATTTAATTACAAAAAGTTGATGAATCACTCATTATAGTTTGGTGCAATCAAGATAGAGAGACGATCAAATACTTGAAATAGTCAACATCGACTCATTTCAACTATTAATGTATTATTAAATAAATAAAAGGGGTTCTTTCTACTTATTTATGGTAAAGTGCGGTAAAATAGGTACTGCAAAGATTTCCCCTCCCAAAGTACGGTTCAGTAGGTACACAAAAAGTTTTTCCTTGTTATCACCTAAATAATTTTCACCAAATTATTCACTTACCATTTAAAATTGATAATCAATGATTCTGACAATTTTTAATTGAACATTCAAACTTTATTTTTATTAGTGAATTCAACAATAATTATTTAAATTAATTTTTTTAAATAAGTAGTATTAAATTAGAGACTCACATCACGAAAAATTAATTAGACTATGAGGAAGAAATTTATTTGTAGTGAGACTTGCGCCTTGAAGAGACACACCCATTAGGAAATAGTATAGTCTAAAAGTCATAATCTTTCGTTAAAAAAGATAACGCTAGCTTATCATCCAAGAAATATTCTAGATCTTTTGAAAATATACAAATTTCCAATTTTAGCATTTTCACGAATTAAGTGGTCACATGTGCATTAGAGTCAGTTTGGCATTGATTATAAACTAAATAGTTTATAACACATTTTAAATGGTTAAATTTTAAAGACATGTGGCTTAATTTGATTGGTTAAATTTTAAAAAGTTGTTATTTGATGTGCTTTGAATGTGAGGTGTCAATGAGAGAATTTAACAAGTGTCTCAAGAATTTAAAATTCAAAATGTGTTATAAACCATTTGGTTTATAATAAATGCCAAACGGACCCTTAATTTCTCATTCACCAGCAATCGATTTAGAAAAATTAATTAAAACAGAACAATATACCAAAGAAGTAGAACACAATTGGATTCCAAAACCCAATAACCAATTAATGATTTCTGATTAAATAATTGGTCAAAATAGTCAACACTTATAATAAACCAATTTCCAACGTTTCGGTGCATGGCACAGGCGAAGAACTGGTATTCACTTATAGAATAGTTTATAATATATATATATATATAATGCAAAGTTTATACATTTTTGTAATACTGATGAAATACTTCTTCCTTTTTATTTTATTTTTTTATTTATATTTTTTTTGGGATATTGGGGAGGGGAATTGAACCTTAGGCCTAAGGTATAGAAAACTCACTTAGATACCACTAAATCACTTGATAACATTTTTGTAACGCCTACTACAAGCATTTTATCAATTCTCATCAAGGAATGTAAAAACAATTAATTAAGTAATAACTAGCTAGCTAGCTAGTTTGTAATTAGAAAAGGCTTCTTACATTTTTTTTTTCTTAAGATAAGAGACCCATAGTGCAAATTTTCATTTTTTGGAAAGGGAATCATCATGCATTCAAAACCATGGATGATAGATCTAACCCGAAAACCCGAACACGTTGGAGACCCGTCCCAATTGGAAATGGGGTGCGGACTTTGTGCCCCGAATCACTAGCGGGGTGGGGATGGGTTTGAGTTCCCTTGCCCAGACCCCGCTCCAAAACCCGGTTTTTGGTTTTTTATGTTATTTATTAAAAAAAATTTACTTAGTGTATAACATTACTAGGTCGTAAACCCTCAAACTCTCTCAACTTATATACATACATACACACACATATATATATATTAATATTAGGTGGATGTGAATATGTCTCCACATTGGATTCACAAGAAAAATGGAGAAGAATAAGCTTTTATAAATGAAAATTGGGAAAAAGCTAGAGATCAACATAGGAAGACATCCCACATTGGATCCATAGAAAAGTAGAAAAAAACACTCATTATAAAAACTGATGCTTGTGATACATATGCATTGGGCCAATGGGCTCTGTCTTGTGCATGGCCCAATGACAATTGAAAGTAGATAATTTTCTTACACGTGTCTTATTGGGCTAATGTAGTCTTGTTCACTAACCCAGTGGTGGGTGAACTTACACCGCCCCCCAACTACATGGGGCGGTAATTGGTCCGCTCACATGAGGACAGACCAATCACCGCCCCATATAGTGATTGGTCCGGACCAATCATATGTTCGCTAGTGGGGGCGGTGATTGGTCTGGACTAGTCACATGTGGGCTAAAGTGAACATTAGCCCAAATGTAGGTGGGCCAATCACCGCCTCCATGTAAGCGGGAGACGATGTAAGTTTACCCACTAGTGGGAGGGTGAATATTTTTGTGGGCTAATGTTCACTTTAACTAACTTCATATCATTATTATATAATTTTGGCTGTGTTCTAAAAAGCGTGAAGCGCAGAAAAACGGCGACTCCAAGTTTCAAGCTTTTCAAGCTTAATCGCGCCTAGGCAGCACTTAAGCGTGAAAAAGCGTTTTGTAATTTTTTTATTTTTTTTAGTTTTTATTCAATTCAAAGTTGTTAAACATTTAAACTAATGTATACTAAATTGAAAAACGCATCTAAAAATATAAATATTATATCTACATTATAGTTTTAAGAGATATTATATAATTCAATATCTTCAAAAAGCAAAAGACAAATGAGTTCTACTTTATAGATGATGATTAAGAATTATACAACTTGACAAATGGCCCAAAAAAAGCTCCATTGGTTCAAAACAAAAAAAAATGCCCTAATCTTATTACTTAGAGTCTTAGACCATTAGCAAATAAATGGCCCAAATGTTCAATATTGAAAAAAATAGTGCTCAAAGCTTTATCGCGCCTAGGCGGTCAACAAAAATCATTGACCGCTTTTTTCAACGCTTACACCATATGCTAGGCGGGGAAGGCATTCTTCGCTCCTAGGCGGCTTTTTAGAACAGAGAATTTTGGTATCATTTCAAGTTACAATACTGGGAATGGATAGAATCATAGAATATTTCACATGCATGTGCTCAAAATTAAAAAGAGCAATTCTAGGGGCATATGAAAAGGGGACATTATTAGGTGACATTCTTATGTGGCACATATTCATTGGGTGATGATTACGTGACAACATTTTTATCATCCAATATAAGTGTGCCACATAAGAATGTCACATAAAAATGTCTCATTTTCATGTCTCCCTATAATTTTTCAATTAAAAAAAGAAAAAATTTCGAGATAGGGATCAGGGATTTTTCCATCCCCACCCGACCCGTCCCCCCGAACTCGCCCCGACCCAACCCGACCCGCCCCCCTCCGAACCTGCCTCACCCCGATTCAACTGAGGATCGGGGAGGGAGGATTGGTGAGGGGTAAAAAAATCAGGGCGGGTCAGGGGAAACCAAACCCCGCCCCGTCCCGTCCCGTCCCGTTCCGTTGCCATCCATATTCATAACATTCAAACTTCAAAAGTCCTTTGGATTCATGGTGCAATAAACTGAGGAATACAATCCAACCAAAAGATGTTACAACTACATGATGTAGCATAAGTAGTAATATTATGAGCGAGCTTATATTCACCTCTCTCTAGACGATCTCACAAGAGCCATAATTACTACTAATTAGCAAGTCACGAACCTCTTGAATGATAGAGTGGAATGCTTCTTTGAAGAGGACATAAGGAAGATGAACAAGAAATTCTGGAAAACTTGGAAATAAAATCAACATATACCTGGGAGTTTCATTCAAGAGAAAGTCGTTGCAGAGCATTTTACTAACAAAAACATGTCCGAGGACACAAAAATGAAATTCCAATTAGTGTGCATAAAAAGTTGGAAACATAAAATCGAATTTGTTCTAGCAATAATTTGGCGAATGGGCTTCCTTTGTCGTTGAGGAGAATCCTGATGGAAAAGCAGTGATGGAGAAATAATAAATACCTTACTTAACTAATATTAATCGCGTGTCGAATGCGCCAAAATAATAAATAACTTATTCAACTAAAATTAAAATAACTTATAAAAGTAGAGAGTAAAGATCGAACCCACAGAGAACGTTGGATAAATCTAAGTATTTTGTGTCAACTAGTAAAAGAGGTGTTTTCATGAGATTAAACTAAAAATTAATAAAAAGAATAAAAGCAATTAAAAAAAATATAAGAAAGAGGATAAAAACATGAATGTTAACTCCGATTCTTGGTTCAGTTATGCACTTCACATAAAAAATAGTAATCAATTACAACGTTGTTCCTACTTTCTTGCAAAACTATCAACTATAGGCAACAAAACGCTTTGCTACTCGGATTTTCCCTTAATTATATCTAATCAAATTAGACCCTTCAATTAGACCTAATCATTTGGACAACCTAGAATAAGTTCCCTAGATTTAGAACAACGACTGCATGAATAATTAGGAAAATAAGTTGATATAAGCAACAAAGTTATAAGATTGATCTATTTAACATAGGTTGTATTATATCTAATGATTAACAATCATTAGTTGCTATGAGAGCTAGGAGAAACAACAATTAAGGATTGAAACCTCAAATCTAACAATAAAAATCATTTAACGTAGTAGGCCTAAATTATGTCAAACAATCAACATTCATAAGCATGAAAAATAAAATAACACAATCAATTTCACAAAAGAGTAAGAAACAACTTTGCTATAATTGATTAATTAAAAGCAAGAAGTAACGACAACATCTTCTTGAACCAGAGGAAGAGAGAAACTATCCTTCTCCGGTCTTTGTATTTGCAAAGTAAATAAAATAAATATGAAGTTGTATGTGGAGATGTGCTTTTATTCCTAAGACTCGACCCTTTTATATAGGGTATAAAAACACTAAGAGAATGAAAAAATTGTGTACAAATTATAATATAAAAAGAGTAATAAAGAAACAAGGAAAGCAAAACTTCTACGCGTAGGAAATGGACGGTGTTGTGCGGCCGCACTATTGATTATGCCGAATCTACTCGCTGGTGTGCAATCCGTGTGGCCGCATGAGGACTCTGTGCAACCGCATGGAACTCTTTTTTTAATTTCTTTTTCTTTTTTTTTTCAGTCCCTTTGCTTTGTTTCTCGACGCCTTGATCCCCAAGCTCTAAAATTCGTGCAATGTCCGCCCGTTTCCAATTCTTTTTAATTATTTCCTTGATTCTACAATAAATAAACAAACTACATATAAATAAATATTTTAATATAATAAAACACATAATAAACACTAGTATAGAGAAATTACACCATCTAATAACACACCTATCAACAGAAGGAAGATGAACAAGAAATTCGGGGAAACTTGGAAATAAAATAAACATATACCCTGGAGTTTCATTCAAGAGGAAGTCCTTGCAGAGCATATTACTAACAAAAACATGTCCGAGGACACAAAAATGAAATTCAAATTAGTGTGCATAAAAAGATGGAAACATAAAAATGAATTTGTTCTAGCAATAATCTGGCGAATGGGTTTCGTTTGTTGTTGAGGAGAATCCTGATGGAAAAGTAGTTATGGAGAATAGGTTCCAGTGGGGTTTCTTGATGGAGAATGGTGGCGGTCTAAAGAGCTATCTACCCAAACTTTTGTAGCCAGGTTCGTCACTTAGTCTAGTTTTACTTCTCTCCTTTTCTGTTTCCTAATTAGATACGTTTTTCTGCCTTAAAGCATACTGCTTGCTTTTGTGAAGGGAGGTAACCCCCCTTCCGTGGGTACAGCTTTTTTGGATGTACAAAATTTTCCCTTTCAAAAAGAAAAAAGGGGAAAAAAAAGAGGAGGTGGAATCACAACGGGCATGACAAATGATAATAATTCTTTTTGCACTCAATTGCTTTATCGGTTTTATTTTTAATTTTTTTATCCCCGATAATAATCAATAATCATTTTCCCATAGTAAAAGAATTAATATATTAGAAATTAGAAATAAAGATAAAAAATTATTCTTAATCATAATTCACTCAAATTATTTATTTATTTATTTTTGCAACCCATTCAAGTTGGTGTCGTTGTGCTTGCCGGTTATGACAAGCTTCAGATGATTGTGATCAGGAAGAAATATGGCTCGTGTAGTGCTTGAATAACATGATTGTGTCAGTTCCTTTAGCAAACAAAGATGGTAATGGCATAATTAAAAATTCATCAAAGGAAAAGTTTTCCTAATTTTGATGATTAAATAATTTAAGTTTAGAGGGGTTTGAACCCTCACATTGTTTTTATATTTTGGAAATTTTGTTGTTCTATTAATATTTTTAGAGTGTAGATGCTGCAATATGTTCCTAAGGGAATACATGTGTTACCATTTTCATTTTCATAATAGTGTTATATTTTAGCTTTTACTACATTCTTTTGGATTATTATTATTTTTAAAATATATTTTATTTTTGACTTTTTTATCTTAATTATTTAAGAGGCTAATGCAATGCTGGTTTTTTGTCCAAATAATTTATCTATTTATTTATTTTGAGTTGTGGAAATTGATGACAAATTGAAATGTACCAATTCAATAAATATATCAATTTATTTATTATAATTAGTTTAGGAATTGTTTGATTTCATTTACTTTATTTTCTTAGTAAAATAGATTTTAAGGGTTGCACCGTTGTAGTGTACCTAATATTGGTATTGAGTTTTCATGAGTTATTATCAGTGATTTTGTCGTTAAATATTTAACTCTTTCATAATCTCATTATTATACGAAGGGGGTAAAAACACCGGGTCATGCATCTATTAAGAAAAGGAGATGCAATAGTAAAACCTCTGGGATTCTGAATAAAGAAGGCAGGGAACTTAAAGGCATGGAGGAAATGGCTGCATCTGTGGTGAATTTTTTTCAAAATTTTCTATCAACAGAACATCACCAGTTAGAGGAATCTGTATTGAATGTTATCCTTAGTATTATTACTGAGGATGATAATAAAATGCTTAGAGATGGAAGGACTTTGGGCCAAGTAGCTTATGTACAGTCCTCACTAAAATCCTTGCTCAAAGGTTGAATATAAGCTCTTGCCAAAATTAATATCACCCAATCAGAGAACAATAATGGAAAATGTACCATTTTCACAGGAGATGGATCATTTATTGGGGAAAAAGGTGGGAGCGGGTAATGCTATCATTAAATATATATATATATATATATTTTTTTTCTCCTTTTACTGTCATAATATTTTCAATATTAAAAAAAGGGACAAAACTGTGGACCATTAGGTAGGAGGGTGATCTAACACTAGATATATGACATTATATGATGTTATATAGTCATGTGACGTGTATTGAAATACGCCACATAGTTGTAATTTTCCATGTGACTATATGACAATATATTGTATTATATATACGGTGCTATATAGCTATAGTTTTACATATGACTATATAATAACGTTTTGTTTTATATATACGTACAATGCTATATAGCTGTAGTTTTATCATGACTGTACGACAACATATTGTACTGTACTAGACTGAGAGTAGGGTAAATCAATCAACTTAATTAACAATAAGTACAACATAGAGAGTTGCCCTCAAAATATTGCACAATAAGCCCTTAACTTATTGCTTCAGTGGTTCATATGATTAAAACCAAAGTTTGTGTGGATTTTCTATAGAACCAGATCTGGTTCTAAAGTTTAAAACTAGATCTGGTCATGCAGCCGCATGGACACATCCATGCGGCTACATATAATGAGCGGTGCAGCTCCACCAGGCCGCATGGGCTTTCTGGCCTAGCCGCATAGGATGGTGCGGCCGCACATAAAATATGTGAGATTTGTGCGCCCGCACAGATTACATGTGCGGCCGCACCACACCCATGCGGCCTGGTGCGGCCTCACATGCCATTACATGCGGCTACATGGACATATCCATGCGGCCGCATAACCAGATCTGGCTCCAAACTTTGGAACCAGAGCTGGTTTTTTAGAAAATCCTAAGTTTGTGTTTGTTCTTCACTAAATTTATATATTCGTTATTTTCATAAATAAATTTAACTAGTTTCTTATGTACGCGTTGCACACAATCTTGTCTGTAATTATATTTTTATTTTTTGTAAAATTAGACTAACTTAATAATGATTGCAAAGAAGTTAAATATAGTTGTGGTTCAAACAAATATCATAGTAGTTAGATACTCGCGTTTTAGGTAGGAGGTCTCGAATTCAAACCACACCTACCATTCTCATCCCTTATCTCCCCCTGTATCAAAAGGAAAAAAGAAAAAAAATGGAAGTTGATTAAAGTTTGAGTAACTCTAGAGAGAGATGAAAAAATTGACATAAATAAGTGACATTCTCACATGTAACAATTTTATTAAATGATGATCACATGGATATTTTTTTTATTATCCAAAAAGTGTGTCATATCTATAATATCACTTATTCATAATTCATTTTCATGTCTCTCTAAAATTTTTATTAAATTTTGTCATTTAATTGAACTCAAAGGCAAAATTACCAGCATCATTTAACATTTTGAGAATGAATTTGCTATTGGAGTGGTCTCAGAAACGAGAATGGGCATCTTGTCGGTTGGAGAGGCACTTCTTGAGGGACTGATTTTTGCCCATCAGTTTGGACTTAAATAGTTAATGTCAAGGCGGTGGAATCTGATTGCCGAACACTGGTTCAAGACTTTAGAGCTAAACAAGAGTTTCATCCGTTTTTTGTGAGATTAATTTGTATTTGGCACTGTTGGAATGTGGTCCTTGTAAAACGAATAAAGTTGACAACACCTTCGGGCACCTTTTCTCTTTATTTTGATTTCTCTTATAAAACTGTCGACCACTCTCTTCTATTTCTCAGCACGTTGATGCGTAAAGTTATGAAATAGACCACACATTTCCCTTATTAAAAAAAAAAAAAGGCAAAATTGCCCAAAAATGCAAAATTTTTGGAGAGTTATCATTCACTGCACATCTTGGGGCAAATCTGCAAACGACAGTTTGCTATATAAGTAATTGGATAATAAGTAGGGGTGGTACTAATCAAAAAAGTCAAGAGTTTACGTGCATTTGTGTTGCTAAAATACAGATTGTAATTGTTATAGGTGGGGTCAACACGGTTTGGTTCATATGGTTTTTGATTTGTTTTCATAACAAATCATCAAATTCAATTTAGAGAAATTTTAGACCAAACCAAAATAAGGTTTGGTTCGGTTTTAAACCACAATTTGCCTCCTTTTTTTGTTTTTTTTTTAACACATAAAGCCGTCCAAATAGCTGCAAAGTATGATAACTTTATAAAGATCTATAAGTTTCTTATTATGCTAATTTGCATTTGGAATACCAATAACAACTTCAAACTCAAAAACTACTAAAATTTACCATTACATTAACGTATAACTAATGGAAGATTTCCTCTCAAAGAAAAAACCTAATGGAAGATTTTTAAAAAAATCCTGATAATATATAATTTTCAAATGAGTAACTGCCAAAATTTGCTTGTGGAAAATGTTATTTCTCCAAACATTTACCATATAAGAGTGTCGAATCTTCAAAAAAATATCTTAAAATAATTTCTATAATATCTCTATAAAATTTTCATAAGGGAGCTGGTTAGTTATAATTAAGTAATTCTGAAAATTTGCCGATTAAAGTGCCAAAATCGAGCAAAATTAGCGGAGAGCTGGCTCAAAAGAGGGTAAAACTTAAGTCAAGTAATTTGATAATTATAAATCAATTGATCCAATTAAAGATTGTTTTCCCATCATATCATATCATATCATATCATATCATCCATAAGAGTTTTCAATTGGATTTAGATTCTTAATTACAATTTTTTCGTTCATAATTTTGCTGACATCATCATGATATGCACAATCTTTTTAAAATTCATTCCATAATTCCTCCCCTTCTAAAATCACAAAATTCTATCTTTATATAATTTTTAAATTTTCCTTTCTTAGAATCTTTGAATATATGGAAACCAAACCCTAAAAAATATAACATTTCTATTATTACAATATATATTATTATTTAGCGTCGTAGATTGCATGAAAATCATAACCTTGAATTAAATTTTTTTTGAAATCGTGACAGTTTACGTAACACTTTTATATATTGTAAGGGCGTACTGATTATATATATCTGTATATCATGATGCGGTTGTTATAGGGCACGGGGCATTACGTTTTAAGTATTATTCTTTACTGTTGTTCAAATTAGATAAACTCTTTTAAATTATTATCTACAAAAATTTTACATTGCTACTTGTAATGCATAAAACTTTAGATCTGTAAATAACAAAAAAAAAAACCAATTTTCTGTTAGAGAAATTATAACTCAGCCATTATTAATCTCTATGATCAGGTTTCTTAATGAAAGTCTTTCGAATATAGGACAATTTTGAGTTAGTGTAATTTTATCAATATAAAAGTTTTGTCAACGAAAAATTTACTCACTAACCTAGAGAATACAAAAAAAAAAAAAGAAAGAAACTCCTTCATTAAAACAAAATTTTAAAAAAAAATTTGAAAAACTCATAAGTTTTCGAGTTTTAAAAATTAAACTTTTCTTATTTAGATATTCATCACGAGTTTTCAATAATTTATATTAGTTTATTAGTTTTTATATTCTTTTTTATTTTAGTTTGCTCATTTCTTTCTTTTTTTGTCAGCATTTAAAAATAATTATGAGTTTTTATAATTTTTTATTATCCACTACTGATGTAAATTTGACGGTGAATAATTGTTCAATTTTTTATGAATTAGTATTTTTTTAAGAATTATTCTTCTTGCTACTGAATTATTTGAAAACGAAGGCATTATAAACTAATTGTCTGGTATTATCTCTATTTACTTGTTTCTTTATTTATTTATTATTTTTCTTTGTTTGATTTTCAAAATTTTCTTTTCAGAATTCTTGATAATATGGAAATCAAAATTTATTTCAAAATAGCTTATATTATAAATAGAAACTTAGATCATAATAATTTAAAGCAAATCAACTTATTTATTTTCTTTTTTTGTGCAATAAAACTCCATTTATCTGCATCACACTAACAGCTAAAGACACACATAATATAATTCTATCATAGTAATATATGACTAAATTTTATTTTTTTGAAGTCTATGATTTAACTTGAAAATCTCTATGACTATTTTTTTAATATTTATTTCTCTATCATTATGTTGCAATGACTAGATTGTAGAGAATATAAAAATATTATTTTTTAGTTTTTTTCTCTATAGATGTGAAACTTTTAAAATATTGACTGAATTTATATTGTTATTTTATTTGATTTAATTATTATATTGTGACTATTAATTTTTGTTTTTTGTGCAATTTTGTAATGAATTTTTTTATAGAGTTGTGGTATTTGAATAAACACATATACGAAAAATCTAACAAAATTGACACATGTCATAATCTTTTTTTCAACACATCATGTTACTTTTATATCAACACTTATCACGTAACCCATATGTCAATTTCGTCACCTTTTTGTCCATCTCTTTGTCCAACTAGAATTTTCCTTTTGTGTATGAAATATTGGGAATTTATCTCGCCGTGAAACGTATCGGATGAATATTAATTTATCGATATTTTAATTTAACGAAGATATAATGAATTTTAGAGAAAATTTTGTGAACAAAGAGATATGAAATCTACAAGAAGAAAAGAAACTGCACAAAGTAATTACACCCTCCATTCGGATTATCTGATCTTATCAAAATGAACTTTTTTAGGATATCGCACATATATGGTCTCCATATATATTAAAAATCTAAGATCCCTTGTATTTCTTTAAAAACATATCCCTATTTAATATTTTAATTATGACTATCAATTTTAAATTTTGTTCATAAAAAGGGCATGTCAGAAGAATACTTTCTCATAAGTATGAAAATTTTTACCTGAATAGATATTCAGTGAATACAGGTATGTACATGCCTGATAGTATTATTAGACAGTTAACTAATAATATGAAAGAAGTTAGATGGTTTGAAAGTGAAATATAATAAATCATTAATCGAGTATATAAGAAGGTAACTATTAATATAGTATCAAAATTATATATTTATTATTTTTGTTATGCAAATCCGATAACACTTCTTTGTCCAATATTTTATAAGGTGGGTCAAGATAGGTCGAGTCATGGGACTGGGTGGAACACAACCATGACCAACAAAAGGACTCATGATTTTTTTTCTTTTTCAATTAATGTTATGTGCAACGCATTGTTAATTGATGAACGTAGAATAAATCAAAACCTTTATTTATGATTTTAAAGTTCCCAACATTAACTAATATAATAATATAATTCTTTCAATTCGATAGAAAAATTCTTTCAAAAAAATTATATAATAAAAAATAAAAATAAATTACAACAAATTTATAGGTCGATCAGTCAAATTGCCGTATCTAATCATTTCTGCACATTTTTAGAATTAAATTTATTTAAAAAAAGAAAGAAAATGCTTGGCAGGTCACGGGTTTATGAGGCGCGTCCAACTCAACCTGCACCCACTCTGAACATATTGTAGGATAGACAATGTTACCTCATACTCGTCTTTTTGCTCTAATTAGTCGTGACGGGTCAATCACATTAGGGGACAGGTCTCCACAAGTTTATGGGCTTGATGTGTCAAATTATCATCCCTAATTACTTGACTGCTAATTATTATAACTTTATCTATGTTAGACATGTAAATTTACTCGATGTGCTCTTCCGATCTAGACCAGAATTATGAACTCAAGTATTTTACTATAAATATCCCATAGAGAATTATAATTTTCATATCGATTCATAATTTTATATAATACAACTGGTATATTGTATTTTATTTATGACATGATGTCCACACTGATACCTCAATTTTGATATAAACATATATTATAACTCTGTCCGTGCAACGTATGGGTGAAAAAATCTAGTTAATATATAATACAAGAGTTTTCAAGTGGGTTTGGGTTCTCAATTACAATTTTCCTACCCATAATTTTACTGACATCACTATGATGTTGCACAATTTTTCAAAATTCATTCCATAATTCCTTCCCTTCTAAAATCACAAAATTTTATCTTTATATAATTTTCAAATTTTCTTTTCTTAGAATCCTTGAATCTATGGAAGCCAAACCCTAAAAAATATCACTTTTCTATTATTAAAATATATATTATTATTTATTATTATTTAGTGTTGTATATTACATGAAAATCATAGAGTTGAATAAAATTTTTTTGAAATCGTGACACTTTTATGTATTGTATAGATGTAGTGATTATATATATCTGTGTATCGTGACGCGGACGTTACAGGGCACTGGACATTACGTTTTAAGTATTATTCTTTATTGTTATTCAAATTGGATAACCATTTTTTAAATTATTGTCTACAGATATTTTACATCCTTACTTGTCATGCATAAAACTCTAGATTTGTAAATAAAAGAATATTTTTCTGTTAGAGAAATTATAACTCAGCCACTATTAATCTCCATAATCAAGTTTCTTAATGAAAATCTTCCGAATATAGAACAATTTGAAATTAGTGTAATTCTATCAATATACAAATTTTGTCAACGCAAAGTTAGCTCACTAACCTAGATAATAAAAAAAAAACTCCTTCATTAAAACAAAATTTTAAAAAAAAATTGAAAAACTTATAAGCCTCATTTTCGAGTTTTAAAAATTGAACTTTTCTTATTTGAATATTCATCACGAGTTTTCAATAATTTATATTAGTTTATTAGTTTTTTTATATATTCCTTTTCTTATTTTAGTTTGCCCATTTCTTTCTTTTTTTGTCAGCATTTATAAATAATTATGAGTTTTTATAATTTTTTATTATCCGTTACCGATGTAAATTTAACATCGAGTAACTGTTCAACTTTTTATGGATTAGTATTTTTTTAAGAATTATTCTTCCTGCTACTGAATTATCTGAAAATGAGCATCATAAACTAATTATCCGGTATTATCTCTATTTATTTATTTATTTATTATTTATCTTTGTTTGATTTTCAAATTTTTTTCAGAGTTCTTGATAATATGGAAATCAAAATTTATTTCAAAATAGCTTATATTATAAATAGAAATTTAGATCATAATAACCTAGAGAAATCAACTGATTTATTTTCTTTTTTTGTACAAAAAAAATCTATTTATCTGCATCACGCCAATAACTAAAAAAACACATAATATAATTCTGTCATAATAATATAAGACTAAATTTTATTTTCTTGAAATCTATTATCTAACTTGAAAATCTTTGTGACTATTTTTTAAATGTTTGTTTCTATATTATTATGTTGCAATGGTTAGGTTATAGAAGATGTAAAAAAATTATTTTCTTAGTCTTTTTCTCTATAGATATGAAGCTTTCCAAATATCAATGGAATTCATATTGTTATTTCATTTGATTTAATTATTATATTGTGACTATTTATTATTTTTTGCAATTTATGTAATGAATTTTTTATATGAAATTTTCGGAATTTATCTCGACGTGCAACGTACCGGTTGAATACTAATTTATCGATATTTTAATTTGATGAAGATAATAATGAATTTTAGAGAAATTTTGTGAACAAAGATATATGAAATGCATAAGAAGAGAAGAAACGACACAAAATAATTACTCTCTCCATTCTGATTATGTGATCTTATCAAAAGGAACTTTTTTAGGATGTCGCATATATATGGTCTCCATTTATATTAAAAGTTTAATATCTCTTGCATTTCTTTAAAAATATATCCCTATTTAATATTTTTATTATAACTATCACTTTTGAATTTTGCTCATAAAAAGGGTACGTCAAGAGGGTACTTTCTCATGAGTATGAAAATTTTTATCTGAACAGGTATTCGGTGAATACGGGTATGTAGATGCCTGATACGTATTATTAGACTGTTAACTAATAATATGAAATAAGTTAGTTGATTTAAAAGTGAAATATAGTAAATCATTAATCTAGTATATAAGGGGGTAACTATTAATATAGTATCAAAATTATATATTTATTGTTTTGTTTATGCAAATACGATAACATGTCTTTGTCCAATATTTTATAGGTCGGGTCATGGGGCCGGGTGGAACGCCACCATGACCCACGAAAGGACTCATGAATTTTTCTCCCTTTCAGTTAATGTTATGTGCAATGCATTATTAATTGATGAACGTAGAATAAATCAAAACATTTATTTAGAATTTTAAAGTTCCCAACATTAACTAATATAATAACATAAGTCATTCAACTTGATAGAAAAATCCTTTCAAAAATATAATATAATAAAAAATAAAAATAATTTGTTATAAATTTATAGGTCGATCGGTCAAATTGTCGTATCTAATCATTTCTACACATTTTTAGAATTAAATTTATTAAAAAAAGAAAGAAAGTACTTGGTGGATCACATGTCTATCGGGCGGGTCCAACCTAACCCGCATCCACTCTGGATCCACTGTATGGTAGACAATATTACCTCATACCCGTCTTTTTGCTCTGATTAGGCGTGGCGGGTCAATCATGTTTGGGGCAGGTCTCCACAAGTTTATAGGTTGATGTTTCAAATTATCATCCCTAATTACTTGACTGCTAATTATTATAGCTTTATAGAGGTTGGACATGTGAAATTACACGACGTGTTTGAAAGAGACCAGAATTATAAATTCAAGTATGTTATTGTAAATATCCTATAGTGAATTGTAATTCTCATATCAATTTATAATTTTATATAATATAAGTGGTATATTGCATTTTATTTATGACATGATGTTCATACTCATAAATCAGTTTTAATATAAACGTACATTATAGCTCTGCCAATGCAACGCACGGGTAAAAATATCTAGTTATGTGATAAAGGGGGAGATTTGGAGATAGGTGAGGGGTAAGTATGATTCAAACCCAATATCTCTAGCTCGAATGTGAAGCATTGCGACACTTGTTCAAACCCTGATTGTTTTCCCATTTTACGATCACTTGTTAATATTTTTTTCAGCTAGAAAAATAAAAATGATTTGGTTTGCTTTAAATGGTTCTTCAAATATTGAAACATAAATCAAGCCATTTTAGGCGATTTGAAATTTTCTCAAACCAAACAAACCATTTTATCATATTGTCAAATTTTCAGTTTGATGGTATATTTGTTTAGTCATAGTAGTTGTACTTTAAAAAGTATTTTAAGTAAATAAGTAAGGGTGGTACTAATCAAGAGTCAAGAATATATGAGAGCAAACAAATTTTATTTTCAAGTAAATGCATCATGTTGTAGTTTAAAAAAAACATTACTAAAATCGTGTCATTCAACGGCGGCAAAATCCATCACTAAAGCTTGGATTTCCATCGGAAATTACCTTTTCCGATGGAAAACGGGCCGTCAGAAACACGGCGGTGATTGTCTACTCAGTGATACTCTCCGACGGAAATTTTATATCTTTTAGAAAGTTCCAAAGGCTGTATCCATAGGAAAATATTCTGACGGAAGTTACCTGACATGCCCCACTCTTAGTACTTCTACTTTACTTGAAGTGTGATATGCACCGATGATAAATTCTAACAAGAAGTTAGAGTTTACCATCAAGGCTTGTAAACATGCTATTTACTCTAGGAAAATTTTGACAGCATCTCTCCTAATTTGATAACAAAACCAACTATACAAATTCCCAACATCAACACATCAATGCTTACAATCTAATAATTTCTCATTATAAGTAACACCACTTTACAAATGAAGAAATAGATACTGAACTGAATATAATTCACACAAATTCCCACTATATGCTAATGACCTTATCCATGTCAACATTATAAATCACAACATTAACAAATCCTATAGCAAATCAATTTTGTTAGGTGGTGGCTTAATTCTCAAAGTAGCAGGCTTGACCAGGATGTGTTGCTCAAACTCTAATTGCTACCTGAAAAGAAAATCATTTATGAAAATATGTGAGCTATTTAAGCCCAGTCAGTGGAGTTTTGTAAGTAAACATGCTTTGGAAAGTCGAAATATAACATTCGCAAAATCTCAAATAAAATGTTCAAATCTATTTTAGACTTTCATGATTTGAAATATAATTCCACATAACGTTAACATTGATATAATCATTTCATGTTAGAAAACATCATGAACATTATTTCTTTTGATAATCATCATAAAATCTACCCCAAAGAGTATCCCTAATCTTATATCATCACATGACTATATTCATTTTATGTCATACGTGTGTAGACACCAGTTTGGGCTATAGGTACCTTATGACCCCATCACCCTAGGCGGTATAATAACCAGTTTGAGCCATAACTAGCTCATTAGGCCCCTTCATCTGGGTGTCGTATTGTATTAATAGCTTGAGCCATAAGCCCCTTTGTCCGTAGGCGGCATTTGGGTTTTCATATTCATAAATCACCTTTCAAATCAATATTTGTCTAAAAATCATGAAGCGTCATTTCATATATAAATCGATATGAACTTTTCGAAGGAATATAAACTTTTGAAATTTTATAGAAATACATTCATCATAAAACATTGTAAGTTTCTGTGAAATCAAAGCATAACATATTCATTTAGAAAGAAAAGAAGAGGAAAGGCTCCACTCACCGGCTAAGTAGCATCCTTTCTTGTTTCATTTCCTTTGATCTTTATCATTTCCTACGGCATTATATAAAAATTCTACTTAACATCTAATTCTTTTCTATTTCTCAATTCACACATATAACTCAATTCCTTTACTTATCGTTGCTCAACTTTATTTATCTTCGTTCTAGCTTATTTACTCGTTAAATATCTGCTAGTTCAACAAATTTTATCAATATGAAATTCTCTTTTTGATTTCAAGTCCCTTTTTCTATTGAGTTCTTCAAGTTTTCTTTCTTATTCAATTAGACATCTAGTTATCTCCTTTTAAGAATTATTCCAAGCTTTATTACATCCTAGAAATTGTAGTATTACCACATATTAAAATCTTAAATTCCCTCTATACATAAATACTTTAAGATTTCTTCATTTTCCAATTGATATATGATTGTCCCTTTTTTTATAATTATTCTAAACTTTACTTCATCTAAACAATTATAGTAGTATCACAAATTAAAGTCTCAATTACCCGCGAAAAATAACAAAATCACTAATTTTTAACTTTTAGTTAAATTCCCATATTTGCTAATAAACATTAAGTTGCCCCTTTCTTTGCATTTATTCCTTACCTCACTAAAGTTTTCAATTTATCACGATATCACTACCGAAAACCATAACTCCAACGATCTTAAAAAAATTAGCTTATTTCCTTCATATAAATTTTTATCCATTTACTAACGCACCATAACGTCTTACACTAACATGAGCCTCAAATTTCATAATTAAAGAATAATTCCATGCCATTAAAACTTGTAGCAATAAAATTTCAACCTAGATGCATGTTCATAAAAATTTCAAAAACCCTAACAAAATTTACATCTTAAAGATTATAATAATATCATATATTAAAGTCTCAAATTCACACTAGAAATGACATAAATTCTTAACCTTTAAAAAAAATTTCTACATTTTCTATTTAATATGAACTTGTTCATCCTTCACATTTTTTTTTCTAAACTTAGTATATTTCCACAAATGATCATAGTATCCCATACTAATTAATCCTCAATTATCACTAAAACATCACAATAATTCTTACCATTTTAAGAAAATTTTCCTGCACTAATTGATGAAATATATACACACACACCAACTAAACTTCTCATATCTTCCATACCTAAATTAAAATTCATATTCCTTAGCTTATATAAAACAAGTTATGCCATAGAAACAACTTATGCCATGGTTTTGGTATTAATTCACAAGAAATTTCATAAACCTTAAATGAAAATTTCATCTTAGACTTAGATAAATTAAAGCTTAAAAACAATTAACACTTGTTTGAGTTCTTCCGTTCTTCCGTTCTTCTGTTCTTCTTCTTCTTCTTCTTCTTGTCCCAAGCTTCTATAGATTTCCCTTTTTTTTTTTATCAAGAATAACTCCCTCCGTCTCGATTTCTCTCTCCCTCTCGGTTTCTCTCTCTCTCTCTGTTTCTTGCTTCTTTTTGCTTTCTCCTTTTTATAATATATATATATATATTTATATATAATGCCAGTTGGTCCAAATCTCACGAGAATTTTTGGACCAAAACTTGATTTCTTTGCATTTCATTTTTTTTTTCAAATAAAAAAATTCTTATTTCCACTTTAGCCCTAAATCTTGCACTCGTATTTAATTTCACTCTCATTTTTCGTCCTAGCATGTGAATCGAAAATATAATGAAAAATTGGGATGTCACATTACCCGTCGGAAAGTTCCAATGGCACTGACGGACATCAGAAAAATAATAAAAAAATTTTTTTGGCCAACCCAACCCGTGAACAGAACCTTGCACTAACCCACACACAAACCCATAAACCCACTTGTACACAACAGGTTTGACCTGCAACCCGCACCCAAACCCGCCGGCCCGTAAATTAATTTTTTTTATTAGCACAAAGGAGAGAATCAAACTTTAAACCCCCGGGTTGGAGAGTAAAGTCACAACCATTACGCTAATATATATTCTTGTTAATCAATTAATATTTTGCCTCAAAATATAAATAATCTTCTAGCAATTTTGTTAATTTAAAAATAATGAATTTTCTTTTTTTAAAGATTGGACTTTATATATTATTATTTATGATTTTATTAAACTTTATTATATTAAATATGTTATTTACACTCTAAATTTATTTGTGTTTCTCATTAATATAATTTTTTGCCCCTAATTTTTCACATTATATATTCATTGTTAATTAAAACTAAAAAAATAAAAGAGGGTCTACTAAAATTTATTAGATTCTATTAGCAGAAATGTGGTTTATGTGATTTTTTTTAACTAACAAAATTAATAAAGAAAATTTTATTTACAACCATTATTTTAAACATTAACCACAAAATAACCAATGATGGATTAAAGTTTTTTTTGTTATATATATATTTTGTTCATTGGGTAAACCACATTAACATTAAACTTCATTTCGTATTTTATGTTTTTTTCCAAATGGATTGTTGAACATTATCCGAGTGCATAGAATCGGTCTTTTCATAAGACAATTGTACGGATCGTATGTGTGAATGGAGCAAAAAGAAATGATTTTGTGTGCGTACATGCGGCACATATGTCCAGCGATAGTTACGGGATGATATCTAACTACTCAATACCTTCTGAATTCCATAACTGCAACTGTTGTTAGGCATATTGAGATTCCATATTTAATGTTTAGTTCCGTTCCAGGCCAATTGGTGTCCTCTGTGGAGATTGTTCGCGTTTGTTATTGATTTTTTTTATAACCTTAGTTTGTATATATTTTTAATTACGGATTCAAAACATAAGTCATTTTCTATTTCATATGTAAGAGTCGTCGATTGTTAATAATACTTTTAATTTTTTGTAACATTTTTAAATTTAAAACAAAATTTTACTTGCTATATATCAGTTAACATATCTTCTACATATTTTTGGCAGTCTAAAAACTAATGGATATTTATTATAGAATATTGTGCATATTAAAATTTATTAATAAAGTAATTAGATGAATTATTGTCGTAATTAAAAAATGAAACTTATTTCAAACTTATCGAAAAAAGTTTTAATTAACAATGTTTTGTATAATAAAGAAGGAAAACTTTCAAGATTTTACAAAGGAGAATTAAAATATATTTTTAAAGAGATTTCTGACTGAAATAGATCCTTTCCATCGGAAATTTCTGATGGTTTCTGACAGAACTTCAAGTCTGTCGGAAACTTTTGACAGTATTCACTTTCTGTTGGAAATTTCCTACGGCTTCTATTATTGTTAGCAATTTCCGATGACATTTTTTTCCGTTAGAAAATTCAGAGGCCTATTGGATGCTGTCGGAAATTTCCAACAGATAGCAATGTCTTTTGGAAAGTTTTGACAAATTTTGTTTCCGTCGGAAATGTCCTACACTCTGACTGTTCCATCGGAAATTTCCAATGGATGTGTATCTGTCAAAAATTTTCCGTGGCTAAGGGGATAGTTTTTAGTAGTAAAATGATAATCATTATAGCATAACACGTATTTTCAAACATTTGGCTGAACTTTAGCTTGTTATCTGTTAGTAACTCAATTTATAACAGTGGTAACCATCTATCACTGAACTTATAAAAGTGTTACCCATTCATTATTGAGACATATTCCATTAATTAGACTTAATAGTAAAGCTGACGCAGCTTAACAACATAAATAAAGGTGACATGGCGTAACAACTCCGCTATATGCCAAGTAAGACACTTCTATAATCATTGAACATTTTAAGGTATTACTCATTGGTCAAGAAACTTATCTTTAAGTTATATATTCTGCCAAGGGGCAAGTAAGAGATTTTAACATGTTACTCATTGAAGTTAGGGGTCGTCGGTCGGGTTGGCCGGGTTTCTGGCCAAATCGAGGCCAAACCGACCATGTCGGTTTCAGATTTCTAGCAACCGAAATCGCCCGGAAACTTTTTGGCCACCGAAACACACCAAACCAATGTTTATCCGGTTGGTCTGGTTTCTTGTTGGTTTGGCCTTTTTTTAGGAGGGAGATATGGCTGGGAATTCTTTGAGAATGCCAGTCATCAAATTCTTTGAACAAGTAATCCTTGACATCCTTAATATGCGGTCAGTGATATAGTGGGGGGTAGGTAGGGCAACTATTTGGACGCAAAAGGTAGAGGCTCGTGCGGTCGCGCCAAACCGGTGAATGAAAATTGTGCTGGAAAACTCAATTGCATTGGCAATGAGTTTCTTCTACTACATAAGTGAAAATGGCTTCTTTGAGGAAGATTGGGAAATGAAAACTGATGCTGTACTTTTAACTATTTGATTTTGGCTTCCCAATGTATAATAAAATAAAAGATATTCTTGAATTGAAGGGTCAAAAGTCTAATGCATGCCAGATACTTTCTGCCACCATGCGAATGCTTCTTCCAACAACGGTCAGTCTAGTGAATTTTTTAAGCAAAAAAATCAATATTTAAACAAAGAAAAAGCAAGAAAATTTCAGTTCATTCGGCTCAGACTATTTCGGCTCAGAAAGTGTCAGTTTTGCTCAGTTTTCGACGGTTTCCAACCCCAACCCGTCAATCAAACCGGACCGTTCACCTCACATTCTCTATTGATCGAAACCGAACCGGTGAACCGGCCAAACCGGCTTTACCGGTTTGGTTCGGTTCGGCTCAGTTCAGCGGTCTTTATCAGTTTTTCGGTTAAAACGCCCATCTCTAATTGAAGTTCTATAGTTCTATATTTCACCACGTGGCAAGTAAGAAATTTTAACATGTTACTGGTTAGTCACTTAACTTACTGTTAAATTACTAAATCATCATTGACTTGACATGTTACTCACCATTGACTGGATTTACAAAATGATATCATGTATCATTCTCTTTCCAAATTGATATTAATTTTTTTTCTACGACATTAATGTTTAACTATATATCACAATGTTCTGAGTACCATTTTGTGGTATGTTGGGGGTCAGTAATAAATATCTATTAAAAAGTAGAAATAATAAAAATGTTAAAAAAATAAAAAGAAAATGTACATTTTGTTACATATATTAGTATGTTGCACAATATTTTTGAAATTAATAAAGATTTGGACGTGTATATATAAATAGTTTACGTAACTAAATGAAATGTGAAATTATCTCCTTTTAAATTCAGCTAGGTCATTGGCATATGACCATATGAAAATTTTCTAGCACTCATGTAGGTTCTGCCATGGCATTCTTATGGTGACATAGCTATATATGTGCACGCTACATGGCCTGCGTGTATCGATATGTGCCTATAGACACCTACATTACCCATATAAATGCTATAATGACACACATATAAATGCTAGAAAATTATTATGTAAACATATATGGGATGATCTGTTCTTGCTCAAAGTTACTGTAAAGTGTGCATGAGCCATCCCCTAAAACTTATTTGGCTTCTTTTTTTTCCCAACAAATATAACTTGTTTTCCTATTTGCTTATTGACTGTGTTTCATGACAAGAATATAGAGAGTATGCACTTTGCTTAATTTCCTATTTGTGTGGGAACCCAAGAAATGCCAGCAGCACTTTGCTGCCGTTTTCTGGCAAAAAGGCAACACAAATGAGGGGAGATGAATCTCTCCTATTTTGCTACTGAAAAATGGTGCTGCCGTTTTCGGGCAGCACAAATGGAGGGTAAATCTCCCCCATTTTGCTGCCTTTAAGGAGGGTGAATCCCGGTAGCATTGTAGTTCACCTTCTATTTTACTGCTGGAAATGGCCGATAGGGGGATTCACCCTCCTTTTTAGCCACCGGAAATGACAGCATTCTGACGGCCTTGGGAAGGGAGAGGTGGTTGGGGTGCGTGTTTTATTTTTATTTTTTTATTTTTTATTATATTTAAATATTTTGTTTTTAAAATTAAAAAGTAAAAGGTATAATGTTCATTTTCTTAAAAGGACCTATCGTGCAAATTTATAAAAGGTTGGAGACGCAGGAGAGCGAAAAAAATTAGGGACCCAGCCGATTATTAACTCAAAGGTTGGGGACGATTTGTAAAATTTACCCTTATAGTAACTGTTTTGTAAGATTAACCCTTATAGTAACTGTTTTATAGTAACTCTTATAGGGACGATTTATGAAATTAACTCGAGTTAATAATCGGTCGGATCCCCAACCTTTTTTTAAACCTCTTGGGTCCCTAACTTTTCATAAATTCGCACGATATGTCATTTTTTTACAGATTCCGTCAATTTTGTTGTTAATTTTCAACAAAATACCGTTATGTCCTTTCACTTTTTAATTTTAAAAACAAAACATTTAAAAATAATAAAAAATTTAAAAAAGAAAAAGAAAAAACCACCCATCCCCACCTAACCACCCAATAATTGTCGTCAAAATGCTGCTGTTTCTGGCAGTCAAAATTGGGGAGGTTCACCCTCTTCCCAAAATGCTGTTGTAAATTGTTGTCGTTTTTGGCAGCAAAAATTGGGTGAATCCCCCCAAAAATGCTTGCAGATTCTGCCGTTTCTGACAGCAAATGCAAAAATTCTGCTAGGCTACTGCCGTTTTGGCAATTTTTTTTTAAGGGGAGGGTGAATACCAATTTTGGCAGCCGAAAATGGCCTGCCGGATTTGCTGCAATTCGCGGTGGCTATTCTTGGGAGGATGGGATGTGGTGAGGGGTTGGTTTTTTCCTTTTTTTTTTTTAATTTTTTCATTATTTTTAAATCTTTTGTTTTTAAAATTAAAAAGTTAAGAGATATAACGGTAATTTTCTTAAAAAGTTAATGACAATATTTACAGAATCTGTCAAAAAGGACATATCATGCGAATTCATGAAAGGTTCGAGACCCAGAAGGTTGAGAAAAAGCTAGGGATCTAGCCGATTCTTAACTCGAAGGTTGATGACGATTTGTGACATTAACCCTTACTATAATTACAAAGGAAATGTTCCATTTACTAAGCTTAAAAACCCTAATGGTAGCCAATTCTTGTGTGATTGAGAATCACATTCTTTTGAGTTTTATCTTGATCTGTTCATGAGTTCATATAGATGGTTACTTATGTCAATATATCGTTAACAATTGATGAATGACCCAGTTAGTCCATAGCAAGTTAGTCTTTAATTTTTTATTAGAGAGAAAATGACGTCCCACATTTTGTTATAGACTAATTCTATTTAGACAAAAAAAAAAGGAAGAAAAAAAAGAAGTATGACAAAAATAAGAGTCATATGTAATTATCATTCTTATTAATTTAAAAGTAATGTGATATCTTGAAAAACAAGATTCTACCATATATCAATTTTGTTAAACTTTATTTGTAGTATATCTTAATTGTCTAGGGTTTAGAGTATACAATATTAGTCTTTTGACGCCAAAACTCATGTAATTTAATGACATTCACGTAAGTTCTCCTAACTTTCACCCGAGTTCAATTTTGGCCCTTAGGAAATGTACTCTATTTCGAACCTTGACCGATAAATTAAAAATTGTTAAGCAAAACTCAATTTCATAAAAATTTAAGACGGACGAACTGTGATGTCCATGATCCGGTTATTGCTCAATGGCAAGTCGCTAATATTTTTTTGGGGTAAATTTCACTAAAGGTCTTCAAACTTTGCAAAAAGTAATAACTTTTTCCGTAACTTTTTGTAGGGTTGTAGGTCTCCAGTCTTTCATTAATATACACAAAATGTCCCTACATACTATTTTTGTCAATTTTCATTGTTCACTTTTTTAATAAAGACAATTTTATAGTTTACTTAAATATAAAAATAAGGACACAAAAATTTTAAAAAGTTTATTTTGATTTCTCTACTGCTTTCTTTTTCATACACTTATACATTATCTGTATATCGTTGTCCCATCAACCCACTTAATACAAATTATACATACACATCAATAATTCACTTACATAACACGACCAACACTAGTAGTGTCATAATCACTTTAGACAATGAAATCTCTGAAAGTTAAACCTAAATAAGCAATAATGGTTGAGATATGATTGATATCTAAGTCTTAAAAATTAGAAGGATTAAAAATGTATGAATTTTTCTTGTGAAAAAATTGAAGGGTTGAATTATTGGTAAGAAAATGGAGGGTTTCTGCCCTTTTAAGTGGGATGCCTTACCCTTCCTCTCTCAAAACCTGGAAAGAAAATCCCGAGGGAAATGGCGGCGATAGTAGAGATACTTGAAGAAAGTTAGGAGTAACTAGTCGAATAAAGCAACATTTTTTTTTATTTTTTCATTTAAATCTTTAATTTGGATTTTTAAAAGGTTTTTTTAGTAACTTCCTTTTATTTTAAACGACGATGGTAAAATGGTCATTTTGTAAGCATATAAATGTGTAAATAGATAGAAATTGTCCATAGGGACTTTTCGTTTATATTTTTGAAAGGTTTGAGACCTACAACCTTGAGAAAAAAAATTAGAGATGAAATTGTTACTTTTTACAAAGGTTGGGGACCTTTTGTGAAGTTTACCCCCCCTTTTTTTCATATTAAAAACAAAATGATGTTCCTAATTTGTTATAGTAACATAAATTTTTCACATGTTTGTTAGAGTATATGATATAGCCCTATGAAAATGTAATCTAATTCGAGTCTGAACTTGATTTCATAGACAATTCGACCGTGTCATAAAAATTGTATATATTTATATATATATTCGCTTAAAACCAATATTTTAAAAACATAAAATGTATTATGGTGACTAGGTATTCGCGTTTCAGACAAGAGGTCCTGAGTTCGAATCACACATACCCCTCTCCTCTCTTGTCTCCTCTTGTATAATATATATATATATATAATGTGAAAAAACTTCGAAATAAAACATTGAGTCTAAACGTTCTGAACGTACATAAATGCACCAATCTATATATATTAATTAATCTACTTAAGTCTCGGTGTCTTTTGTACCGCAATCTTCTCATATTTTTTATTTGGTAAATTTTGAGGTAACTGTTCTTTTTCTTTTTAACAAAAATTTTTGTGAAAGAACTTAAAGAAAACTTGAACCTATGACTATTGCGTTTAGTAACTAATCTTTAACTATTTTACCTATTTGTTTTGTATGTTAATCTTTTTCACTAATAAATTAAAATACTAAATCTGAAATGTCAATTCTAAAACAAACTCTAATCTATCATAATTCGTTAATTTATAATCTCTACCGTGTGTATTGGTGAGTTTGATGTTATTTGAATCTTTTGATACATTATATATATATTTTTTGAATTTATTAGCTTCATTAGAATTTTTTAAAATGAGACAGCTAACAGCTATTTTTTCCATTATTGTATATATGTATAAAGAATTATATGTAAAAATGTATGTTGTCTTTTAAACGATAATGAACGTTATGATTACTAAGTCCATCAATCTTATTAAATCAATTAATGTATACTTGTATTTTTATACTTTTTACAGAGTGTAAATATTACAGATTTATATTTAACTATCTAATAATATATTTTAGTAAGTTTTTCTACCCGTGTAAAGCATGGATAGTTTAACCAGTATGTTATAAAAGCACAATGAATATATAAGACGTGGTAAAATTGAAAGTATAGGCGCCGCCTAGAGTACGCGAGCTCTTCATAACACAATTTAATATGAGACGTGGCTTGATTGCAAGGGAAAATTTTGTGGTACTCTGGAGTACCTATTCTATCCTCTGTGTTCTAGTTAAGACGTGGCTTGATTGCAAGGGAAAATTTTGTGGTACCCTGGAGCACCCATTCCATCATCTGTGTTCTTGTTAAGAATCCATGTGTCAATTTAGAGACCAGTTTATTATTTAATTTGAGTTCTAAATACATGTAATTTAGAGACCAGTTTATTATTTGAATCCATGTAATTTGTTGATTAGTTAGGACTATCGGATATTCAATACTATTTAGAGCTTGTCTGATGCTCTTTATTTTACCAATTTATAATTTTAACTACTATTGATTTGACATCTGATTTGATAACTATTCAATTATAATAACATATTTTAAGATTTTTTATTTTTTCAATACGCATTTTACCTCTTTCTTTATTATAAATTCTCCACATCTTAACAAATAATTAAGAGCATCAAATAAGCTATTAGAGTAATGGAAAATTTTCCAATTTTAAGAATAACTAGCTTCTAGCCAATGATTAAATTGACCCAAAAAATTTTTCAACTGAACAAAAATAAATAGGAGAAAAGGCAAAAGAAAACACTCAGAACTCGGGAGAGGATGAGTAATAGTCTTTTACAAGAACAGTTTGATTTGATTCTTCAATTCAATCAAAGTAAACGAAATTTCGAGCAAACTTTTAATATGGGGTTTCAATTATTCTCATTATAAATTCAATTGTCTTCGTGATAGGATTGTGGAGTTGTCTAGTTTATTTTTGCCGAATTTGCTTACTTTTGAACGCTATATGAGATCTTAGTAGAAGTTCTATAGGGTTTTGGAAAAACATGAAGAAGCCAATGGAGAGTTTGAATGATCTGATCGAGGAAGCTAAAACTCGAACAGTTTGGTGGGCTCTCTGTATATTTGCCGTCGCTTACTTCTTGACTCGTGAGCTCCTAAATCTCTCCCTTCCCCCCTCACTTTCCTTCAAAATTTATGAAAACATTAGTAAAGTTTGCAGCTTAATCGATAATTTGGAATGTGATGGTGTTTCTTGGTTTAGTATCTTTGGTTTAGTCTTAGATATCACCCGCAGATAAACTGGTCTTTGCAGCAAGAAAACTATGGCACTTCAATTTAACTCGGAAAGAACCTTGTTTTTGTTTCCTGTTATTGTTCCAATGCTGTGTCTTTGCTGGTCCCATGGTTTATCATATTATTAGTTTCTGAATATTGAATTGAAAGCAAGGCTGGATATTAGCTCCTCTTAAAGTTGTCAGCACAATTCGTATTAGCGTATGATTTATGTGAAGAGAGTATTCAATACCAGGGTAAAGCTGACAAAATAGGAGGTGAATAAGTTTTAAATCAAATAGCTAAATTGCCTTTGGCAACTGAGACTCAGGATACAGTTGAATGGCTTCTAGCATAGGCAGTAAAAGTTGGTCCTTCTTCCATTTACTGATAGATTCCTTTTTCTTAAAATACAGGTTTCTGTTTAGAGAAAGCTAATTTCATATGAACAATTCCTAGTTGACATGAATTCTTAACTAGTAACAATGAAGTGGCCTATGATTGTTTCCTTCTAATATGTGATCAACTTAGTTAAATTGGACTAATGTGGTTATGTCTTGTTATGGTCAAATTGATTTTTCTATTTTTTGTCCTTTAAGATAAGTATGCAACATAATTGGTTATTTTCTTGGGATCTTCAATTTCAAATGCTGTTCTGCTTGCTACGGTGGCATTCGATGATATCCTGAATTTTTTATATTATAAACATTGGTTGCAGATACAAGTAAGTCAATGTTAGTGAATATACCCATTGCTGTACTCCTGGTTTCTGGGCTAAGGATATTTCTTAATGAAGTGGAATTCCGATGGAAGGTTCACAATTCTCGCCCTCCATCGTACTTGTCACATTTAGAAAAGAAGCAGCTATCTCCGAATGATTCTCGTCTATCTACTTTGCCTCTGCCATCAAAATGGAAGAGAAAAATTGATTCCCCCATTGTAGAGGCAGTTATGCAGGATTTTATTGACAAACTTTTGCAAGATTTTGTTGTAGATTTATGGTATTCTGATATTACACCTGACAAAGAGGCATCCGAGCTTATTCGTGCCATAATCATGGATGTTCTTGGTGAATTATCTGGAAGAGTTAAAGAAGTAAACCTTGTTGACCTGCTGACAAGGTACCTTCAGTTGTCTCGTCTAATCATGTTTTGGCTGAGCCTTATGATTACTTTCAAGTTATTTTTTTGCCACTATGTTTCACAGTTTACCAGTTTTTTGGCACCAAAACTTGCTTTTGCAGGTGGTGTTTCATTTTGGTCCTAACCAATAGATCTCTTCATCAGAACTTATCTTTCTGCAGTCTTTGCTTCTGTGAAGTTGTAAAATTTATGTTTGTTTGTGAATATTTGGTTGCTTGAGTAAGTGAACCTGTCCCTATCTATTCGTCCAGGGATGTAGTTGATCTGATTGGAGAACACCTGGATCTTTTTAGATCAAACCAGGCTGCGATTGGTGTAGATGTTATGGGAACATTGTCTTCTGAAGAACGGGATGAAAGGTTGAAACATCACCTTTTGGTTTCTAAGGAGCTTCATCCTGCTTTGATATCTACCGAGTGTGAGTACAAGGTGTAGAAGGGCTCTTAAACAAAAGGAATAATTTTATAGTTTTACAAGTTTTTTTATTTTTATTTTTATTTTGTTTCTTTGTTGTTTTGCTTGTTATTTAATTTCTATTTAATCTATAGGTTCTACAACGGCTTATGAGTGGACTTTTAGCTGTTGTCCTAAGACCAAGGGAAGCCCAATGTCCCCTGGCTCGGTGCATTGCCAGAGAACTTTTGACTTGCTTAGTGATGGAACCTCTAATGAATTTTGCAAGCCCAGGGTAAGAAGTTACTTGTCTAGTTGTTTATCAAATTTAGCTTCAATATTCTCTGTTTCCCTTATGGAAGATATCTTGTTCTCTGTTAGGTTCAAGCTGCATCAAATCACCATCAACGCATATTTGTCGTGTTGCATAATACATTAAATGGGTGTTTGATCCTCATGCTTTTAAACTATAATGGGAAAATTATAATGAGGCGAAATGAGTGATGGAGATTTGATGTGTATTTGAGATGTGTGGTGGTAATTGAATGGATGTCAAATTAGTGGTAGGTAAAAATTATAATGAGGAAAAGAGAATGAGGATCAAACACCCTCGCAAATTGTTTAGTTTTATCCCACGTTGACATTTTATATAAAAACAGAAATAGAATGAGTGAAAATGAGTATTGGAGATTTGAATAGGACGCGTGGGTCCTATGAAATATGTGGATGCGATTGTTTTAATCAATTTTTATTTTGAAATAGAACGATAACAGGGCTTGCTTTTCTTCTAGTCTTATTCAACTTGAGCTGTAAAGTCTATATCTCGTACATATGCTTTCTCATTTGATTTAATTTCATTACTTTAAAGAAGATTTCTCATACACACCTGTGGTTATGCAAGTTTACTAACATAAGACTGTACCTTTGTAACTCCTGAACTCTGTTGACAATGAATTCATCTTTTCAAAATAGCATTCCGACAGTTCTGATAAACGAAATACGTGTGACTGCTAGAACCATAACTAAAGATGCGCATCCTCTCACCTAGATTCTGCAGCTTGCTGAAAATGTAGTGCTGCCGATGATTTACATAAATATGATTATGGAAGTGCTTCTCATGTGCCTATATGGGTAAAAAGATGAATGGTCTTCACTGTTATCTATGAAGCATGTAGTCAAATTTGATAAATAATAAGGCAACCTTTAAGACTACTGTGTGCTGCTATTTTTTAATGCCTTCTCTCATAAGATGTGAATAATTGAAAATAACATAGTCCCCGTTAGCTTTCTGTTTCTACTTCAAAACAGAAAAAATGAGTGGAATTAGTTGAGATCTGTGTAGAACATATGGTTTGACAAAATAGGTAACCGTATTGGTTTGACCAACTTCTATTTTGAAATAGAAATTGAACACTAATGGGGCCATGGTTCCTTATCTTTTTGTTTGCCATTAAAATTGCCAATTCTTTTGTATCTAATGGTACATTTAAGTTAAAACGCAATGGTTCTGCTCTTGGTTTTCCTAAATTTCCAAATAAATTGGTTTGAATTACTAAATCTTGTGGTTTATGTACATCATAGGAGGAAAATGAAGCTACGAAATGAAAACTTCAATCCTATGTCTTTGATTATACAAACAAACTGAGTATTTGGCCCAGGCAATGTTTTCCAGCCATGGTTTGTATAAAAAAGAAACTTGAGTTGGTCTTGTTTATACAAACAAACCTTAAGTTTCTTGCAATTAATCTGTTGGAGGATACCCTCTTGTCTCTTTTGAACTCAAAAGCAGCCTGTAGTTCAACATATATAGATAGCATGACATAGGAAGTGTTAACTGTCTATTGATAAATGAATACTTCGACTTTTTGAGTTTTCTGGATAACTGAAACAATATGCGAGGACGAGTTGAACAAACATTGTATGTTGATAGGATTGCCGTTTTAATCTTGATATATGACCGTACTTCTAGACAGATTTTCTATATCTGCATCTCTCGTAATTAAGATCTGTGAGTTCTTTCAAATTCTGTTAGACTTCTGCTGGAAAGTGGCTTAGTGATGACAATTTAATCATCATTGCTCACAGCTGTATTTATTACGACATTACATCTCCATTCAGGTGATAATCTTTAGGCAATCTTTTCAGGTATATTAATGAGTTGATTGAATATATTTTCCTTGCTAATAAGGACGAGGGGATTAAGGGCGTTGGCGCTGAGAAGCTACCTGTTGTTAACGATCATGGTGTTGCTGCAGCTCATGGTCAAAGCAGTGTATCCGCTCTAAGGAGCAGTGCAACTTCTAGTAATCAAGGGACTGATATCATTCTGCCTCGAAATAATGATAACAATGAATTGTTTTCAGATGCTTCAAGAAATATTGTATCCAGCGCAATGAAGGATGAGTTTGTCCATCAGCGGCCTTCTGATTGGGCTCGAGGGCTTGAGGCAGCAACCCAGAGAAGAACAGAAGTTCTTACACCTGAAAATCTTGAAAACATGTGGACAATAGGAAGAAACTACAAAAAGAAGCTACAGAAGAGTACTGCCAGAGGACTTCAGGCTCCTCGAGCAACAACTCCAGAAAGCCGTGTCGTGCCGAGAAAGGATTTTTTGACAGAGGCAGCAATATGGAAGCCTGAAACATCTATTAGAAGGGAAGATAAAGCACCGATTCAGCTACCTCCAAGGCCTCAACCAGATAGCCAAGTCACCAATCAGGATCTTAATAAGGGAGTCTATCCAAGGGGAGGCTTCATTTCTAATGAACTTGAGGACACTACTTCTGTTCTTCCTCATGAAAATAGAAATCGGATTAAGAGGTCAAACAGCACCTCTGATCTGAAAGTTCCAATGAACATGGAAGACATACTTGTTAGCAAAGATGGCACTTCCGTCATTTCAGAATTTTATGATCCAAATATTAGCAGACATAGCGTGTTTAGCGCCAAAAGCGCCTCAGATATGTTGGTCCGCAATGCAGGATTGCATGGTCCAAAGCTAAGATGCCGGGTAAGATAGAACATCCTCCATTTTCTTCTGAGTTTCTTGAAGCATGTGTGAGCATTGGTGTCTATAGCTTAAAGAATATTAAAGTGATTGAAGACATTAATGGAAGCAGCTTCATAACCCATGCTTTATGTAACTGTTCTTCGGTTTCACTACGAGCTTCTCACTGTTTATTTTTTTATTTATTTCCATTTTTGTTTCTTTTACAAAATCTATTAAGCTGCTAATAGCAGTAGTAGTTTTAAATTTTTATATTCCAGTTCATAGAACTTACATTATCCATACATGGGGTGAAATATGTTTTTATAATCATCATTGTTGTCATTGTCATCATCATGTGAAATGGATTTATCACTTGAACTTTTTTCCTTCTATTTTGAAGTTTGAGATTAATGAAAATCTTTTTGATTCTCTTCACATTTATTGTTAGTCATCTGTTGTCATCCTTGTTGACATAAATTCATGGTGTGGCAGGTTATTGGAGCATTCTTTGAGAAACTCGGCTCAAAATCTTTTGCAGTTTACTCCATTGCTGTGACTGATGCTGATAACAAAACTTGGTTTGTGAAAAAGATCGTTGGGGTGTTCCCTACACGACCTCTTCCGATCTCTGTTTTGCTCAAGTCAAAACACATCTGTACATTGATATATTTCTGTCTAGCCTCACGGCAAGTTAAATTTAGTTTCCTTACCAGATCAGTATTTATTTGTCGGTTCAGTTTATATTCTGTTCTGTTACGTTGTCTGCAGATACCGGAACTTCGAGAGACTTCATCGGCATCTTAAGGACATTCCCAATTATACGTTACATTTGCCTCCCAAAAGGATATTCTCATCAAGCACAGAGGACGCTTTTGTTCATCAACGTTGCATTCAACTTGATAAGTATCTGCAAGTATGCTTACCTCTACTCTGCATGTTGCTATAAACTTTCCATCTTTTAGACTTTTAGTTACTCTATCTTTCCTAGGATCTCTTATTGATTGCCAATGTTGCCGAACAACATGAAGTATGGGATTTTTTGAGCCCCTCCTCCAAGGTGTGTATTTGTTCTGTGATAATAGTTCATCCCCTTATGGTTTATTCTAACACTAATTAATATGTCTTTTCATCTATCAAGAATTACTCATTTGGGAAGTCGCCTTCTGTGATGAGAACTCTGGCAGGTATCTAGCATGTCTTCTTGGTTCTCATATTTCGTGTAGTATTCAATTGCTCTTCTTGTTTGTTTTATTTTCTTGCCAGGCCAATGCATCTCGTTCATTTACATTCTGCTTGTCTGTGCTGTTGAGGTTCATTGTACCCATATATGCATGTAGCATTTCAACTTGTTCTTGTCATAATCGTGATGTGTATTAAGGAGATTGGGCTTCAAGTAATCAATACACGTGTAGACTGTAAATTACTGTCAAAGGTTCATGTAAGTTTTTTTTTAAGTCGAAATTTAAGAACTTGGAAGTTACTGTTGAAGCACATTGTCTTGGTGCTTAGGAGGAACAATTTTTAAATGCATGAATAGCTTGAATGTGCTCTTAATTCATAATTGATGTTTTTGTTGACCAAACAGTTAATGTGGATGATGCTGTGGATGATATTGTACGCCAGTTTAAAGGTGTTTCTGATGGTTTGATTCGGACAGTTGTTCGTTCTCCATCCATTTCTTATGAAGCAGCTTCGTCGATAACAAACAGGAATTTGTCCTGGAACTCTGATGATATTAGCAAGCAAAGTTTGTTGCAAAGCACCTCAGAGTCAATTAACAGTTATTCTGACAATGAGGAAGGTGACAAGGACGTAAACCATGGGCCTGAGGGAGCAGGTTCTTCTGCACAAGCCAATGGGTGGCATTCAGACAATGAATTGGACTTAAAGGGGCTTCCGCCAAGAGTTGTTAATCGCGAAGATGTGGAAAACTTGGATTTTGAGAACATAGGTGATTTGAGAGAGCAATCTGAATCATATGGTATGGATGGATATCGAGAGGCAACATTGTCGCCGGCATTGGTTCGTAAAGAGGATCCAACAGTGGTGCCACCAGAGGTACTGCGGATTTTGTAGAGTCCTTTGTAATCCTTTTCCCCCAATTCTTCTTTTTTTCTCCATCATATTTTTGACCAAAGTAATTCCATGAGTAATTATCACAATCCTGTTTCCTCACACCAATCCACTGTACATAGTAACTGTCACTCTTGGGCATGCAGCATCCCCTTTCGTTATTATTAATGTCATTTCTTGAAAGCCCTTGTATTTTCATAATTTTATTTTATTTTTTCTTGCTTAATTTCAAATCTCAGCACACACCTTTGAGTCATTATATTATTTATCTGAATATTTTATGAGACGTTGATCCCTGCACACTGCACAAACAGTCTCTCATATGCATTCAGCATATTATCTCATGATTTTACTTTGTTCCTATTAGCGATCTTGTATTCGTAGGACTAATTTGTAATGCTCCTTCAAGGCATGATAATTTTAACTGCGTCTTTTATGACATTTTCCACTTGGACTCATGTTATTATTCATTCCAATTATCTCTTTGAACATATGCCAAGCCATTATCTTTGTTAACATATGCCAAACCAAATGATATTTTGAAAGTTCATTTATTAATCTCAAATTATTATTCTGTAGAGGAACTTTTTGATAGATGCTAAGTTTTGGGGTTTTTCCGTATTGATTCATGAATCGGCAAAAAGTTGGTTTGAGGAAAATTTAATAATGGATAGAGAATGGAAAACAGCTGTATGCCTTCCAACTACAATTTTCAGAATTTCTTGACTTCATTAGTAAAATGTTAGTGCTGGTTTACATGATGCCCTGGGCGCAGGGAGGCTACATTTGTGTCATTATCCCATAAATGCTCTGCTTCTTGTTACTAAAGTCAAGTCCCCAAAGGTTGTCTCCTGTTTTATACATCGTTCCTGAGGCATTCGTATTTCGTGCTTTGCTTGTATTGTACATCATCAAATAAATGTTTTTGGTAATGCCAACTCTAATTGTTGATGTAAATTTCTTGCAGTGGATGCCACCTAATTTAAGTGTTCCAGTTCTGAATTTAGTTGATAAGATATTTCAACTCAAGAGAAGAGGCTGGCTAAGGTGATTTTAGCTTTTGTTTCTTTTGTGTTCAGGAAATTATATTTTTGAATAATTAAATGCACAATTTGATTCATGAAGCTACATATGTTAATGTTTGCTCTTTGGCGTTTTCGTATATGGTGAGGAAAGGGATTTTACCTCAAGACATTCCGGTAGATGTTGGACCCTTAGTTTTTGATCCAACTTCATAGGGGTTAGATGTACCTTGTAGGGAGGTTCCCAGTCAATAGGTGCTGTGGTTGCAATTATTATTCAATTAAACTTGTGACCTCAACCTTATTATTTTTAGATGGTTTGTCTTGGAAGCATATTTGAGGGACATTTTTCTTTTTAAAATTATTATTTCATTTTTGGATTATTGTCTTATTATTTTATTTATATATTTATTTATTTTTTTGTAGGATCTTTTTATGTGCTATGTTTAATTATATTTGATATTTTTCCAATTCTTATTTATTTATTGTGTATTTCTTTTGGCCAAAATATTGCAACTAACTAGTGTAGTCATATCTAGTTACTCTGGAAGTATATTTAGGGATGTTTCACACAGCTAATATTATTGTGAAATTATACTTGGGGCCATAGTGGAATGGACATTCTATTTTACTAACTTGCTTGAGGCCCATGGATGCACTCTCGTATGATATTTTGGTAAGCCCATTTTACCCAGTACTCTTTCTAGCATTAATTCCAATTAGGGATGGCAATCGTGCAAGTCGACCATGCCCCAGCCCCGCCCCATGAGTCTTGCCCAGACCTGTTGAATCTGTGGGGTGGGCCACATAGGACGGCTTTCAGGAACGCACGAATTGACTATTAAGACCCATTATTGACCAATTTATTTTTATTTTTTTAAATAAAAATTTTATATTGTACATAATATTAGCTTAGAAAAGGTTAAAGAAAAAAATCCAAAAAAGAGTATGTGGTGTAGTGGTATAGGCTAATAATGAATGCATGAGTTTGAATCTAACTGGCATTTCAATTTTCAAAACTCATATGTAATTATAATGGTGGGGTTGGTCATCTTTGCTCCATACCTGACCCCGCAAACCCTATTCATCGGGTTGAGAGAGCATTATTAGGGGCGGGACCCCGCGGCTTTGTGAGTTAGTGGGTCAAATTGCCATCCCTAATGCCAATACGAGAGCTCATATGTGATACTTGCCCATGAGCTATGTGTAAGCCGCCCATTTAAAAGCATTGTGTTGTACTCTACAAAATGGAATACCATTCTGAAAATTGCTGGTTTTTGGATCTTGAAATAAGCTCTTCATGTGAAAGTAAGCACTAAAAAGTTGCAGTGTGGCTGAAGTGCTATACTGTTTCACAGAAAATATGGGAAAAAATTCCTCGTGAAAAAGATGGGAAGAGAAGAAATTCTTATGATTGGCGTCGGTTTCCGTGACTAAAAGCAAAACAAAAATTGGGTTGAGGATTTCAGATCTAGGAGTCTGGCTTATTGAAGTGCTGTATTGAAAAAACAAAGATTCTCTTTTTTCTGTTAATATAATATGCAGAATGGCCCTAAATTTTGTTGTTTGATCCATAAACAGTATAGTAGTTTCTTCTACGTATCATTGAAAACGTGAGATTATTAAATTGAAAATGTGAGATTCTTTAATAAATAAAAAGCTTGGACTTCTTCTATAACGTGGGGATGTCACGTGATTTACATGTAGGACTCAACTTTCCGTGAAGCATGAATCTTTCGAAATATGTTTAATATGATTATGAGGATACAAATTCTTGTTTCATGCACTCACAAGAGAAAATTATGGTTAATTGCAGAAGGCAGGTCTTTTGGATATCAAAGCAAATATTGCAGTTGGTCATGGAAGATGCCATCGATGACTGGCTTTTGAGGCAAATTCATTTGCTCTGGCAAGAAGATACTGTGGCTCAGGGAATACGATGGGTCCAGGAAGTAAGTGACCTCTCTTCTAATGATATATTTTTGTCCCCTCAAGTTTTTCAAGGTGGAATTGGCAGCCTGATATTCGAGATCTTAGAATTTGGTAACATTACATATAAACTGTTAAATGGTTGAAGAGGTTCTTTTAGTGTGACAATGGAAGACATAACGTCGATCTCTTTCTCGAACTGTCATTACTTGCAACTGAATTGTACATGTGGAGTGTGAACCCTACCTTAGTGTCTAGTTGCAACCAAAACTTAAAAAAGTGCTCCGTCACTATATGGATACTTGGAGCATATTTGGCTTTATAGGGAAAGGTTAAAGTTTCATTTAAGGAGCACTTTGGTTCTAAACATGTTGTGTATGCCCCCTCCATTTTGTACCCTTCCTCAGCTTAGCCTAGCATGCCTTCACAGTTGCCTAAGTTTGTCAGATTCTTCAGTTTACGCTCTAGGTAACCTTTATGGTCTTTCATCATTATCATCTGATATTCTTATGAATGAACCTCATTTTTCAGGACCCTTTTTATTAGTTGACTCGCTTCTGCCTTCTGGATCCTCTTCTGGTTTCTAATAAATTGTTCCCCCTTGCCAGGTTCTCTGGCCTAATGGCACCTTCTTCCTGAGATTGAACAGTCAAACTGAACTCGATGAATTTCAAGCAACTGAGGGTTCTCTGCAAACTCCTGGGAAGCTAGGTGGAAGTAAGGTCTCCCAACAGGGGTCATTTGAGCAACAGCTTGAAGCGGCTCGTAGGGCTAATGATGTGAAAAAAATGATCTTCAGTAAGTTGCTCCTCAACACTGGCTACATATCCTATATCATTTGATAATGGAGGTGATTTCTATTTGGCCATATTCTCTCTCTCTCTCTCTGAAGTTCTTTAAGAGTATCCCAAGACCAACCCCACAACCCCCCCTCCAAAAAAAAATAAAAAATAACCAACCACCTTTTAAAATATTGAAAAAAAAAAAAAAAAGGAAATTCCCAGTTGCATG
>CAVNYN010289406.1:0-26335 GCA_963692815.1 Nyctanthes arbor-tristis | reverse complement strand
CCCCCCAAAAAAAAAAAAAAAAAAAAAAATTCTAACCAACAACCTTTTAAAATATTGAAAAAAAAAAAAAATGAAATTCCCAGTTGCATGTCAATTCTTTGTCCTAATTTGATATGTGCATGCCTTACCGGTTCTTCTGCTATTGCATTGAACTGATTTAGATATGTTGCTTTTGCGGCAGATGGAGCACCTACCACTTTGGTCAGCTTGATTGGGCATAAGCAATATAGACGATGTGCTAAAGATGTATATTATTTTCTTCAGGTAACATCCTTCAGTACAATGCCATGTAACAAACATGCAAAATAAAGGCTCTAGTCCGTTTATCCTTTCTTTTTTCAAGACACTTTTGAAGCAACAAATTATAGGCTTCTTTTGTGTGTGGGTCTGCAGTCGAGCGTATGTTTGAAACAACTTGCATATGGGATATTAGAACTTGTCCTACTATCAGTCGTCCCTGAGCTGCGTGAAGTCGTGATGGATATCCACGAGAAGATGAAGTTCGAACCTGTATAGGATTTATTATGCTGCCTTCTTCCGCACGGGCTGTAAATTCTAATCTTTTCTACAGAATATGGAGATATCAGCAAAAAAGAGTTGCAGGAACCTGTGTCTGCAGCAACCAGATACTGTACAAAAATGTATATTAAAAGTCCTTGTAGTTCCACATTATTATTTATTTTGTTTTATTTTATTTTTTTTGGGGTGCATATTTCATTTATCAATAGATCGGCTATGAATGCGTCTGTGGAAAGTGTTTTGTAATTATATATACTTCAGAATTGTTACGGTTGATATGCTAGAGTAGTGGTACTAATACCAGGAAATCTTCTTTTGGGCAATGACAAAATCGAAATTCATTTGTTGCAATATCTTTCTCATGTAATGTAGACCAAAAATCCTCCTAATGTTGTCCTTACCGGTACCATCAAGTTAGATATATTATTATGCCAATTTATTGACATATATAAAATTATGATAAAGACGTGCGAGTCGGTGTGGTTGGTTATTTTTTTATTAGTTATCGTGACAGATTGACAATAATATTTCGACAAAAGATCTTTTTTGTATATTTGCAAAAAACTCACATGTAGCGACGGGCCTAGTAGCCGAGGCAGGCAAGCTTGCCCGTCCCCTGAACCTGTCCGCAAGCCACCGTCCCCTTTCGCTCTTACCTCCCATGCTGACCGGGCCTATAAAATCCCATCATCTTCAGCCAAAAGTGCCAATTTTAGCAAATGGTTAGCAGTCACTTCATTAAGTGAGCCTTATTCTTGGCCACTATTTAAAGCTCTGTAGAAAATCAGCCTTGCCTCATCCCATCTTGTTATCAGCCAACCAATCTCAACACCACCTTATCCACATACTTTGATTCCTCCCCATACAAACTGCAATCTTCCACTCTTTCACCCACTCTATATTCCACCAATAATCCAAAACCGTCTCTGAACTCAATCACACAAAACAGGTAAACAAACTCCCAACACGCCACACTCAAATTAAAATCTTGAAAAACACTCAACCTTTTCCACTCTAATTCTTACTCTGTTTCTCTTCTTATAGGACTCATAAGCAATGGCAACTGCGTCGGCCACGTTCACCGTTCCGGCTGCTGCATCCGTCGAGAGCCCGGCACGACCGGGGCCGAAAAGAACAGAGGTGAAGTACATCAATGGATTGAATTCATTTGGAGGGCTCAAAGCACATAACACTAGTGTATCAGCGTTAGGCCTTCCAGTTTGTACTGAGCAATCATTTGCCAAGATTGTGGGATCACTGAAGAAGCAGAGAAGAGGTTGTGGCGGGGCACTGACTTCTACTTGTAGTGCAGTGGCTGAGATCTTTAGGATTGCTGCAATCATGAATGGATTGGTTCTGGTTGGAGTTGCAGTTGGGTTTGTTCTGCTCAGAATTGAAGCTTTTGCGGAGGAATCTGATTGAGGATATTTGCAAAATATATGGTTGGCTTAAGATTATGGTTTTTTGAGTCAAGAAACAAGAAAAGATTTATGTTTGTTTAATTCTCTACTATTGAATGTAGAACTGATTGATTTGGATTTATGATAAAATTTAGTAATTTCTTGTTTAAAACATGTTCAAGAAACTTGTTAAGTGCCCGGATATTGTTTGGTACGTAGTACTCGAGATTTGGATAGAATAGGGAACACATTTTATTTCTTCTCATCTGGATCAATAATCAGTTGTGTATGTACAATGTAGAACAAAAATGAGTGGAGTGTTAAAATTTAGGATTTCATCTTAAAAGATTAACCCGTGAGTAATTGAAGTATTTTTATGTTGATTATTTATCTTATAATTTTTCAATATAAGATTTTTCCTTTGTGGGGTGGCTCGTTAGAGCAGACAATCTTAAATGTGAAGTTTATCATTTGAGAGGCGGCTCGTTAGAGCTTACACTCTTAAAATTCGTATATCTATTTGAGTCTAAACTGAATCGATTGCTCGTTTGAAATTAATGGGTCTTGATACCATATTAGGACATGAGATTTTATTTTAAAAACTTTACTTGTTACGAGGTGTAAAAATTGGTTATTTATCTTATTATTATATTTTTTAGTGTGGGATTTATTTATCCCTTAACAGTAAAAGTTTAGGTTTAGTTCCATAGAGATTGTATTAGCTATGAACATATGTCGATTCTACAGTCTTACTGAAAAGATCAGAACTATCAATAAGATTATTATCAGCCAATGCCTAGCCCATTTGGCTAAGGGGCTAGGTTGAGGTACTGAGACGTAGATGTCTCATATTTTATTCCTCTATACGGGGTATTTTCTACATTTTATTGTATTAAGGTATTCCCCCTATATTGGAGTTTATACTGTTATATTGTTAATTTTCTTGGCCATGCATTTCAGTAGGATATGTATTTATGCATATTTGTATTGTACAACGCAAATTTGTAATTGTAATTTCAGAAAAAAATCAGTTAAATTATTATTATGTGTATTAAAGCTAGCAATAAAAGAAGCTTTTTATTTTTAATTTTATTTTTATTTTTTTGTAAAGGCAAATAGGGCTTTATAATATGGAGTCTACCCACCAATTAAAAACACAGTTATGAAACCACATGTGATCTTGTGGTTGTTCATTATGTTGGCACGATTTTATAAGATGAAAATTATGTAGTTCTTTACTTCACAATTTCATCATCAGCATATGTCTATTTAACTCTGTTGGTAGTCACCACCTCAAAGCAAACTTAATTTCATTTTGATGCTTTTAACCTAAAATTTATTTTTAAAGAGCCGACGCTGCTATTGTCTAATGTATTCTAGCTCCCGTTGTAGTCCATGTAGCACTATAAATTCTTGAATATGTGTCAATAACAGAAATGTTTTTGGATGGAATGCTGCAAGTTAGAGAGGGATTTTAATTTTGGATCAAATATTCATTTTGAACCTTTTTTCAGAGTGAAGTAGATTATTAAATATAGAATCTTTTAAGTCTGTAAAAATGGAAGACGAGTCTAATTCTTGGATAAGGAGATGTGCTCTTTATATTCACATTTATTTTTGAAGTTTAAGAAGTTGGTGAAATAGTTTATTTTGATATTTAACCGTTCTCTTTTAACCATACGATTCCTTAGTTAATTCATGCAACGTATTTATTAAAAAAAAAAATTATATGATACAAAATTATTTTGAAAGCACGCTATTAAATATCAAATTTTAATTGCATTACGTGCAACTAATCACTGTCATCATCATCACCACTATCACTAATATCACTAATCACTAATCTATATATCTATCTATTAAGGGTAATTTACACCTAACGTCCCCAAACAAGTTAGAGATTACATCTTTAGCTCTTCCGATCTCTTTTGTAAATCCCCAACCTTTACAAAAATCTCCATCCATGTCCCCAGTGACGGAAACTGTCCAAAGGAGTCGTTAACCTACAACCTGATTCCCAATCTCTAACATTGACTAAGGGTAATTTTGGTAGTACACATTTCTTACAACTTTCCTCTAGAAACCTTTGCCATCTAAGATCGGAAGAGCACACGTCCTACATACATATACATATATATATATATATATATATACAGACACACAGTCTTTGTGCAGTTGAACTCCTCACAATCTAGAGGTATACTCTAATGGCAACTCCCGAACAAACTTGTAGGTGTGGAAGCAGAATGCACTTTAAGACTTCATGGAAAGATGCAAACCCAGGAAGGAGGTCCTGCATTTGTGAAAGAGCAATGGTAAGAAAAATATAGCATACATGTGAATAATGCTTATCATTGTTCCGATCTGACTAGGATTCCATCTTTTAGGGACCGAATTGTGGATAACTGTTTTGGTATGACCCACTAATGTGCGACCGAGCAAAGGTGGTGATTCCCGGCTTTCTAAGGTCTATGGACAGATTGGAAGGCCAGATCTGTAGATTAGAGCGTGATATCCATAGATTGGAAGATTAAATAAAAGGGCTTAAAGAAGAAAAAAAAGATTCAGGCCGGAGGTGGAGCATTGGATAATTGTTTGACCAAACCCAAATTTGTTATTACGGTGCTGGACGTGCTTCTTATGTAGAAGCTGTTAACCGAGATCGGAAGAGCGTCGTCCTTGCTTTAGCCTTGTGTACTCTAGTGTTATGTAGGCCTTATGTTATTGCTATGTTTTAAGGATTGTTTTTGCCTCTTTGGAATGAAGGTATGAAGATTAAGACAAGTTTTAGCTATTCTTTCATTCTGCAAACGACGGGACAGGTAGGGAAAATGTAAAAGATTGGGGACGTAAGGTGTAATAAGTTCAAAAGCTTGAGAACATGATGTGTACTGACTTCATAAGGTTGGGGACGTTAACTGTGACATCTTTGAAATGTTGGGAAGATTGGGAATGTTAACTTTAAAAGGATAGGGACGTAAAGTATAACAAATTTTAACAAAAAATCTACAAGAGTTTCCGTTAAAAAGCGAGTTGCCGCAATATTTTCAAGCCTGAAGCACATATAGATAGAACTTGCTATACAAATGTCCATAGCAACAATCACACATCCTGGTATATCCATCCATATTTCCACACCAACAATCAAACTACAACAATTACGCAACCTCATATATAATCACACTACAATCACAAGATCCCAACAAAAAAACCGTAGAATAACTTCAATACACATGTAATCACCAAGCAACATAGCGAAGAAAACATATTAAATAATAAAGTAAAAACCAGAAGGCCAACCATAGAGCAAATATACCAATTTTTAGCATTACAGCAACCAAGTGCTATAACATAGTTAAAAGGGAGCAAGCTCATATGGTTATCAAGCAATTTTTATGGTTAGTTTTTTTAACAAAAGGCCAACAGTTGACTGCACAAAAGATGTAGTAGTTAAATCCAACATTGAGCAAAATGTCCCAACTCACATGGCTATGATCTTATTCTTATTGTGATGGCGTTGGGTCCCTTTGCACCGACATTTGTTGTGACCAACCCCTCCACATTTTCTACATTTCATTTGCATGCCATTGTGGCCTCTTTTCTTACTTGCTACAGGTGCTTCGTTAGGCTTGCATCGTCTTACTTTTTTTTGGCCTGCCAAGCTTTTTGTGAAATGGTGGAGGACGGAATGGCTTGCTTCCTGTCTTTCCATAGTTCTGGCCTTGGGACAGGAGCAATTATTGGGGAATAAGCTTGCAAATAAGCATCCCGACTGTAGCAAGCATCAACAGAGTCTTTAATCCGTAGTCCAGCCTTGAAAATAGCGCCAATTGCATGGCAATCTGGCAGTCCAGTGAGCAGCATCACTCGGCATGTACATTCCCTCGCTTCAAGGTCCACAGCATGCTTCATTTCGGAGCCATCCATAACTTCAAATTGCCTCGCACCAGTATGAGTGGCATTTCGATGCCTTGCCTCGTTTTTTGTCTTCTCCAATAGTCTGCAAATCTTTGGTGAAAAAAACTGGGACCACTTCTCAACAACTTTTCGTTTCGTTGCGAGCCGATTCATGAGATAACCTCTAACCTTGTCCAACAAAATCAGAATTGGTTTGTCTTTTGCTTTTACTATTGCAATGTTAAATGATTCATAGAGGTTATTTAACAGTACGTCACACTTGTTCATTGGATTGAAGTATGCCGAAGACCACTGAGAAGTAGGTTTCCCAACGAGCCATTTATATGCATCGTCATTCTGAGACTTCATTCGAGCAATCTATTTTTTCTACTCCACCATGGTAGTTTTCCTTGCTGCTGCCCACAATATTAATTTCAAATCCAAATTTGAATGCTTGTTCCTGAAATTTGTGTATAGATGTCGTACACAGAACGTAATTTCTGCATTGGGGCACTACGTGGCTAAGGCATCAACTATACCCTACTGCTTGCCGCTAATAAAAGTCCGCCCATGGCTATTTCCCATCCCAATATCACCAATCAAAATTTCCAGCAACCAGTTCCAACTATCAATGCACTCTGACTCGACCACGGGATATGCGATAAGGTACATAGCATTCTCTGCATCAATCCCGACCGTTGACAACAAGTGGCCATTATTATCACGCCTCAGTTAACAGCCATCAAGCCCAACAACCCTTCTACAACCACTCTTAAATCCTTGCTTTAGGGCACTGAGACAAACATAAATTCTCCTAAACTCCCTCTAGTCACCCACCATTCAGTTTTTAGCACAACCGTGGAGTCTTTATTTCTTTTTTTTTTTTCAGTTTAGTCATGTAATCAACTAGATGTTGGTATTGACGTGCATTATTTCCCCTTATGATGTGTACTATTGATGGAGTAAACCCCTCAAATGTGATCTCTGGTTGGTCACAAAACAACTTAACATACTAATTGGCAAAGAATGCAGTAGTTGCCCACTTGTTCTCAAAAGTCATTGTGTAGTTACGCTCCATTACCAGTTTCCTGATGCAAAAACTAGATTTGCCTTCAACTGTACGGGCATACAGCAGCCATAGACAATCCTTTAGCACAACAAACTCTGACTGGGGTCTTGTCATCCTTCTCGATGACTCTTGGGCTTGTCTGATGGCGTATTGAATGATCAAACTATTCAGTAGCTTCTTGCTCCCATAGACCGTCGCTACAGAAGGAGAAACAAGTGGTTAAATGGTAGGGAATACAAGATAGGAATAGAAGAAGCAAATTTCACATAATTTGTAATTCGCGTAATTCATTGTATCTTTCTTTGTATAGACGGTATGTATATTTTGACTTCTTATAAGCAGAGCAACTAAACATAAGCCACAAAATTAGTAACATCCTTAACAATTTTGCCTTCATAGCCTGGAATACAGAAATGAACCAATCATGAGAAGCCTAATGTTTAAATCATTCGAGATTTTGCTTTGATAGATAAGAATACAAAAACAAGCCATGTCAAGGCCCTAATATATAGTCATTGTTATAATTACATTCCAAATATTCACACTAAAGTTCAAATCATTCAAGATTGGCTAATTATATTCACACTACATTTTCTTATATCAACAATATATTTTAATTGAAATGGTCAACATAATATATAGTCATTGTTATAATTACATTTCAAATATTTTTACCTCATATTTTTTTTCATCAACTTCTCATTTATATTAGTAGTAATAATTAATTTTAAAAAATTATATTAGTTTACTTTTAAATAAAGAAATAATTTGTCATAGATTTTTTTTATATATTATTTTTCATTCTTCTTATATAAAATGTGATGAACAAATAATTTTTTGTCACCATCTTAACATATGTTTTGAGAGAAAATTGTTGTAAAAAAATACAACATGTGCTAGGGGTTAAAAATTGAAGTTGACAAATGCAATTAAAAGATTATGGGCTTAAATATTATAACTTTAAAGCATTAAGGACTTTTAATGCTATTAACTTGTCGTGTATTTAGTAAAGGTTGTAGTGCCGATGTAACTACCCTTCAAGATTTTGCTTTAATAGAGAAGAATATAATAAATGAACCAATCATGACAAGGCCTTAATTTTGGAAGGAAATAAAATAAAGTTTAAATGATTAAAGATTTTGCCTTACTAGATAAGAACACAAAAATGAACCAATCATGACAAGTCCTTAATTTTGGAATGAAATAAACTCATGTTTAAATGATTCATAGATTTTTACATGCATGTAAAAAATTTCTAGAATCTACATATATATATATATATATTTATATATATATATATAGACACACGCACACGCACACACACATAATACTAATGTCATTACTATTTTTGTTTTTCCGCCCATATTCACTTGCCAAATCAGGTAAAGGCATTTCAGCCATTCATCTTATCATTCAATCTAAACTTGTCATTTTATTATTATATGTTTTTTAATTTATATTTTCATTTATTTAGATATTTGTTTAGTTTAATTAATTAAAATCAGTGTCCATTCCACACCCGAGATTATCTCTCCTTCCTGATTTATTTTTCATTCGTCGAGACTACCTCTTTCGAAAAGGGTGTATATCCTTTGATCTGGATATTCTTCTTTCTCAATTTCATGTTGAAATCTCAGCCGGTTTCAACCTCAATCTTCATTCTTCCCTCTATATAATTCGAATCTCTATTTTTCTGATTAATTCTACAGTGTTTCAATCTTTTCTTCATCCACGATTTTCTGGAAGTTATTGCCGGGACGAAACTCGTTATTCCTTTCTCCATCATTGCTAAGTGCCGAAATTTCAAAAGGGTCAGAACTTTCACACTCAGTTTCATTCATTCAATCTTGGCATTCTCATGACGGTGATTTAGAATACTTTTGAATCGTTTTCTTAATAGCCACAGGTATTTACATTCTCATTATGTCATAGTTAACAAAATCTGTTGGGTAATCCACTTTTTATTTAAGTTTGTGTTTCCAATCCATAACCCAAATATTTGAAAAAATTTAATTAATTTACCAATTACCACAAATCTTTTTTTTTTCTTTTAGTCTTTACACCACTATGTGAAGACTTGCAGAGCTTCAAAATCTAAGTGAAAATATCAGATAACTAGAAATGCAAAATGGCCAAGTTCTTTGCTACTTGTGAGTTCATGATTGTCATTTTCTCCTATTATGCCATGAATGATTTCTATTGACATATTCAAATTATAGAGTTGAAATTTATTTATTTTTCTACCATATATGCTAAGATGTGATAATTTTTGAATTTTCGTATCTTTGTGCAGATTATTGTGGTAGGTTTATTGGAGGAGAAAAATGTGCCAAAGATATGTGGTTAACTAAATGCAACAAACATAACAATAATTCATGTGATTTTTTATATTTGTGAGGGACATCTGGAGCCTGCTTCAAGTATTAATAAAGTTTTCTGGCAACTTTTTGTTTTCATTTTGTGCTGAATTGTAATTGCTATTTTGTGTTTTTATTTAACTAGTCGTACACCCATGCTTTGCATGGGATAACAAACTAAAAAAGAGATTCAATGAAATCGCTCATAATATATAATCAATGATAGAAGTCTAAGAAAATCAAATAAAATAGGAAAAGGAATATTAAATATAAATCTTGAATGAGGAATTAAATTTTAATCTCACTGAAAACAATCACAAAATTGTTAGAACAAAAATATCTGTAAACTACACCAATATTTCAACAAAAATACGTTAAGGCAAAGCGTATATGTATTTTTTGGTCCCAAGATAAAAAAATTACATCTCTATGTTAAATTCACATTTGAAGAATATTTCCAAATTACATCTCTCTATGAAATTACATCTCGATAGAATTATTGGCAAGTCATTATCATCTTCACCCTCTAGAATGGTGGCTTCCAATGCACTCGATATGCCTTTCATTGTCTACAGATTCTTCCCTAATATTAGAGGTTGAGTCTGTCTCCCAAAAAATAATTCCATGAAATAATTTCTCCTCATCAAACTCCTCCCCGAAAATAGAGTATATAATTAAAATTGAAAAAGGAGTACATTGTGCTGGTAAATTTAAAATGGAATTTAATTATTATTAAGAGCAGCCAAAAACGAACGCAAGTTAGATGCTTCCCTTATTCCGTTGCTCATTACTAAGTGGCATATAATAATTCAAAGATAGCAAATAAAAAAATATGAACTACAAAATGCTGCATGCCCAATATTCTGACTAACTAATTAATAACTAATATTGGCCATGGACGGCTAAAATGACTTCATATATGTCTCCAAGCACTTTATGTATGGACAGAAAATGTAACAATATACTTCCGGCATGCTACGTACCATATTAAAAGAGAGAACAATTAAGAAGATAAATTTTGTATGGTTTCAGCATTTTAGATACCATTGCAGAAACAAATTAAAGAAAATCATATACGACTTCCAAAAATCGGGTAAGCAAGTATGATATCCATCTTGGAAGAGAAGCAAATGGCACGACATTATACAATGGCATCAGGACAAATTACAGAACATCATTAATTACAATGATGCTTGCATTTTGAATATCAAGCCCACTTTCAACTATATTTGTGCCTATAAAAATCTTAATATGTCCTACTGCAAATAACTCCCTTGTTTCCTCAAGCTGGTTTGAGTATTTTCTATCAAAGAAGTAAGTTGTCATTCCTTAGCAACTAATCAAACCAGATGAAATGTCAATATATATGCGAGAAATTTAAGTATATAGACAATATGTGGAAGTTGACCTATACCTGAGAGAGTTATTTGCTCTACCAATTCAAACAATATGTAATTACTTTAAAAAATGGCATATTTATTACCCTGGTATATGGTTCATCAGTGTTATAGGTCAATGCAAATATGCAATACCGAACGCAACACATTTAATACTTTATACCTGTTGTAGCTTAATGATCTCCTATTTCTACAGCTCTCCTTCCAAACATATGTGTCAATAACACCAGTGTATCAGTCGTTCCTTTTGGCATGGCAGCAAACCAATTAATCTCAGCAAAAGCCAGCCTTATGTGAGCACAAGGTATGGCAGCAAACCAATTAATCTCAACAACAGCCAACCTTATGTGAGCACAAGTTGATTTGAATATATGGCACAAGTAATAACACTTTGCATGCTAAAATCCAGTCATGTGGAAAAAAAAAATTATAAACACAGCAAATCGAAGTGCTTGTATATTGCAATGGCAAGTGCATGACTGTTGACTGCACAACTATCCAAACCCATTTAATTTGATTCTTACACACCACCAGAGAGAAAAAGGAACATTTATAAAATCCATATGGGGAACATTACTGGTCATGTCTTTAACTTTCAAGAATTACTCAGCATCCATGATACGAAATATAAACAGAAATAGAGCAGATTAAGGTTCAGGGACACGAAGACTTCCAAAATAGATTTAACTAATTAAATTGCAAATCAAGCGGCTAGCTCGTGATAATAAACAAATCTGACGCAGCTACAGATAACTTATGTAAAAATCCATCTTTCAAATTCTTAAGAAAAGGGTAGAAAAGATAATTTTTCTTAGATAAATTCAGTTTACAAAATGAAGAAATTTCAATGCAAGAGTGAAAATAAACCAACAGCAGCTATTGTAATCATAAAAATTGCTCAACGCAATTGAATCTATCAACCAATTGGGATACCGTGAATGACATTAATTAATACAAAAAGATTATAATGGACACCAGAGTTCAAAGATGAGTACTGGTAGTCAACATAAAAAATACTATGCTACATTATATTTGTTTAAAGATATCACTCACTTCATAAGGATTGGTAGTCAATGTTTGGTCCAATCGCAGTGAACGATGGGGGAGATTGAAGGTGGTAAGTGGAGTAGATGTTGAGGAAGATGTTAAGCCCCCAAAAACGGGTCTTAATTTGTCCCGTCTCCGGTGCCCCAATTTGAAAAATTTGAACTAAAGGCAGATCTGGAAAAGAAAAAAAAGATGCAAAATCTCGATTCCACTGCACCCCTTCAAATCACATAACTGAGGGGATTGAGAGAATCACGCAGAACGGTTATGTAAATTTGTGCAATTAAGGGAGCCAAAATGGAATTAGGTTTCGCGTAAAAGGGGAAAAAATACCTCATTGTATAACGGAGAAATTTTCAAAGAAATTCTCTAAACGTGGTAAATCACAGAATACACCAGAACCAGTAGCTTCCTTCAAGCCATATTCAAATCCATATCAGAAGAGCATATTTGATTAATCATTATCAATCCGGAAATTGAAATTCGTTATCGCAATTAAAATCAAAATATACGATATTTCGATGAACTTACCTTAAAAAAAAACCATACCCAACACGGCAAAAAATCGAACGAAATCAAGATATCCCAAAACCCAGTACGTTCCGAAGATTACGGCCTTTTCAATTCTTCAATAAGGAAATCAAACGCAAAGAAGAAGATAAGATGCAAACTTAGAAGAATAATAGCATACGTTACCAATTAACCTCGGCACAATTCAAGCATTTTACCAAAATACCCTCCGCCTATACAGCAAGAAAAAAGGCGGGAAAATTTTACCAGGAGTTAAGTATCTTAATTATATATAGTTATGTTTAGCTTTTCATTATTGATTTCTTTTGTGACTATAGGTAGCCTTCGCGAAGGAATTGGGAACATATTATTAATAAATCATCTGGGTTTATTAGATGAAAAGGTCGAAAGTATGGTGAAAGATGTAGAGATGCATATGCTGAAAGATCTAGAAAGTAAGGCTTTAATTGGTCTAATAGATGTAAGGAATAATGTAGACACCACAATTTATGAGACCAATATTAACTTCTTTGGGTTTGTATCATGTACTGATTTTTTTAAAACCTAATTTTTTTAGTTAGGATCTGTGCAAATTGAATATGCAATGGCAGATTATATTTTCTCAAAGGATATGCTATCCCAAAAAAAAAAAAAAATCTATTACTTTCCAACAAATGAAGAAAAGTCAATGTTTTCCGTCATTTTTTTTAAAAGTTAAAACGTTTATTGAAGTATTATGGTTTATATTGATTTTTTTTTGCGGGAAAATTCGCCTATATTAATTCATGTCTTTAGATTTCCATTGTCATGTCTTATTATTTTTTTTTATTTATACTGGAGATTTGTCAATAGTTGATCATGCTATATAACCAAATTATCATATATATATATATATATTATTTTCTTATTGGATAGATCCTATATTTGATGGTCATTATGAAATTTTGATCCATTTTCCCTTTCAAACATGTATAGTTTTCAAAAGACTATTTCTAAAAGGAGATTTGTTCATTATTTACTAATACACGTCATCTGTGATGAATGAATTTTCAAATTAGTTTTGTTTCTTTATTCAAGGTTGATGATTTCAAAAACTGGAAATGTTCTGCGAAAGATATACAGTGGCTATATTTTTAGTCTCATATAATGATGGCTAGGTTTAAGATTTTTCTAAATTAAATTATTATAAGTGTCTTTTGTTTGGTTCATCAAATTTGATGTTCTAAAAAATCGGATAAGTCATTGAACCAGAAAAGAATATAGGCTAAGGGTCAGAAAGGTTGAATTGACTCAAATCAAGGTCAAATTAATTTTAATTAAATAATTGGAAAAAATTAAATTTTACCGAAAATAATATGGAAAAAGAACATTTGATTATGTGGAAATTTTTCAAAAATCACTTGGAGGTTTTGTAACAAGATCTCCCACTTTACGTAGTGTGTACAAATACGCGTCACGTGTGTTTCATGCACGCCATGTATATTTCAAATAAACATGGCATGCATCCATACACGCTACACAGGGGGGGAGGTTTTTTAACAAAATCCCCTAGAGGTTTTGAAAGGGGACTTTTTATTTTATAATTTTTTGTTGTTACTATTTTATAATGTATTTTGATTAGTTCAAGCGTCTTTTATTATTTTTAGACCAATTTTTGGGTAAATAGTTTTTCGGGTAAATCAAACTACTATGTGGCCAATTCTTGATTTTTCCAATTAAAGTGGTCATGCGGTTCAATTATTTAAACATTGATTAAATTATGTTAAAATATCAAATGTATTATTCTGTAGAATGTGTTTATTGAGAAAAATTACATATCACTAATACATTTTAGCAAAGTTGAAAAAAAAATCAAATGGGGAAATAGATCAAGTGTACATTTTGTAGAAAAAGTTAATATTCACTCGTAGACAATTTTATATAGATATTTCGCGGGTTACAAATTGAAAAGGTCTGAAGATTATGATAATCAGTACTTACATAACTTGTCCATTGGTTCAATTCATGTCTCTAGCATTTTGATTTTCTGATTCTGAAGTTTAAATGAGTTAAAAATGCTTCAAATAATTAAGGTTATACAATGAGATCTAATATTTTGGTTTGAATTAACATATTAATTCTTTGAACTCTGACGACATCTCTTATTTAGGCATGAAGCATCTGCACAATTTCTTGATCATTCACTAGTTTATGTCATCAATCAATAACTTCTCAGAAATTATTAACCACATCTTTTGAAAGTGTAAATACTAACTAAGCAGAGTGAAGTATAAAATAACATTTAACTGTATGCAAAATGTTTCTTTGAAAATTGGAGTAAAGAATTTAGTCAACAACTTATAAACTTTGCAATTAAAGGAGGTATAAAATTGGTTAGACCGTCCTAATTAACTTCCTAGAGTTGAGGGAGTTGAAGTGTAAATATGCCCAATTGGTTTTATGCATGCAAAAAAAATATTACGGATACCCTTTTTAAACGGTCCTTCGTCACTGTTCTCCGGTCCAGTGTAGATGCCCTATGACCTTTTTTCTTTGGTACTAGATCATCATAGCTATGAATACTTGCTAACTCATTAGAGCCGTCAGAATCACTTCCCTAGTATTGCATGTGGTGATCTCATTCCCCTTATGCTCTTCCGATCTACTGGATCAGCCCTCCAAAAAGAATTGTCTCAGGGTGTTGTTCGTAGTCCGAGTCATTGAAGGAGTCAACAATTGGGTTAGAGTCATTGTCTATTGCAGCATCAATCAAACTGGAAACTTTGTGATCCACAGGCTTCTTTAGTTCGGCTTGCACTGACATTTTCATTTTTTGCTACACCTTCTGGTTTATTCCCAAGGAAATTGTTTGTTCCATCCTTACCACCCAAGTTGTAATCCATATCTCCAACTCCATTGTCATTTAAGATATTGTGCCAATGTCTAGGTCTACTTCAATTTGACTGCCACCAGCATCTACAGAAGCAACTGAAGGCTACAAAACCAGGCAACTCTTAGCTAACGGGAGCCTCAACTTGCTTTCCTATCGTCTCATCGAAATGAACCTGTTGATGGTCCTCCGCATCACTCCTCTTCTGCTCAACTGATGTCTCCCTACAATCTACCTCTTCGATTAAAGTAACCCTTTGCATACATACATTCAACTCCACAGATTCTTCTGCTGCCATTATAATACACTGCCATGCCAGTCTTTCTATGAATTAAACTTCAATTATCTTACAAATCTCCATATCAAGAACCATAAACCGGATATCACCATCTATCCTTAGCTGCATTAATCCTTCTCTGAGTGAAACTCTATACCGCTTGTAGACATAGCCCAAAGGTTGGCGAAAGGCTAAGGTTTCGGAATGGCATCCAATTCCTCTTTGAGAAGAGATCCGTATCAATATTATCGACATACTCAACCCTTCCTCCGCAACAACAAAGTTACACAAAAAAAAAAATGCTTATCAGATACTGTATGCTTAACCACTAGTGAGCAGCACTGGGAAATTTCATCTCCAAACATTGATTTTGTGCGAACAAAGAACATGCAAACCGAGACACAGCTTTTGTAGCTTCTTTCCAAGAACAATTTTTTTGCAACATTCACTACCTTCCATTTTCAGAATTACTATAAAGGAGTGATTTTTCATACTCTTACCGTAGTTTGGTACGACTTTGTTCTCCTTTCGCAAGGCGTACCCCATTATCACTTTGATACAAGGCTGCCAGCTATCTTTTTAAAGCACAAAAAGATGAGTTGCGGTCATTTCTCTTCACTACACATAGCTCAGGCCACTGATTAGATGGTGAAATTGCCATTGATTTCGCATAGATAAGGAGCAAGAGGGAGGATTTTTGTTTGTCTCAGTTGGGTGTTTGCTCGACTGGACTGTGATTTAGGTTTTTAGAAACAGAGTGTTTGATTATTTGATTTCTTGAAAGTTGAACCAATGTAAGCAATCATAAGATATAGGTAAGTTATAGTTTTAGTGTATTACCAAAATTTCCTTTAGTCAATGATAGGAATTGGGAATCATGTTATAGGTTAACGGCTCCTTTGGACGGTTTCCGTGATTGGGGATGTGGATAAGGATTTCTGTAAAGGTTGGAGACTTAAAGAAGTAAAATTAAAGGTTATGGACGTAATCTATAACTTGTTGAAATGTTGAAGACATTGGCTGTAAATTACCCATACATTAATTAAATGAAAGGAGCGTGTGATACAATTTTACTGTAGTTTTCCCTTTTCCCGCCACTTTTCCTAGAAGTAGTGATAATTTGGTCTTTTTGTTTTCAAATGCGTTAATCAGTGAGGTAAATACTTTTTATATCAGATTTTTTTTTTTTTAAGTTTCTACTCGAGTTATCTTAATTTAAATAAAAAAATCGTACAAATAAATATTAGAAATACTATAAATATTATGTAATGTATTTCATTATATATAAAACACTTTAGTTTGGTGGTTTATACAACATGTTAGAATTAAAAGGCTACGGGATCAAACTTTTTGCAACTTGAATTTTCTCAATTTTTTTTGTCAAAATTGCAACTTGAGGGGCTAATACGTGGGCTCAGTTACCGGGTCACTCAAAATCTACGTATTGTCTCGATATTCATCTAGATCATTGCCATCTGAGCCAATCATGTCACCTCGCCCAACCCATCATCCGATTTGCCCCAATTTCAGAGTCAAACTTTAAAAAATGCATGACAATTGACTAAATTTTTTTTGTCAAAATTGCAACTTGACGAGCTGATACGTGGGCTCAGTTACCGGGTCACTCAAAATCTATGGATTATCTCGATTTTCATCTAGATCATTGCGGTATGAGCCAATCATGTCACCCCACGCAACCCATCATCTGATTTGCCCCTATTTCAGAGTCAAACTTTAAAAAATGCATGACAATTGACTAAAAAATTTTTGGGTAAAAAAAGATAATAAAAGTAGTGGATGGTTACAATATGAAAGAAGGAAAAAAAAGATAATTTGTTATGAAATAGAATGAAAAATATGGGAATATATAGAGAAAATAGATAAAAAAAACCCAAGAATTCTGTGTATATTATGAGAACCAAAGACCCCTATTTATAGGTAGAAGTCTACGGTTTTAGGGGTAGAATAGTTATTTACAATATAATTAAATAATTTACAACACTCTCGCTTGAATGACTAATCTACACAACAATTGCCTCATTAAAAACCTTGTTTGGTGAAAAACCTAACGGGAGAAAAACATTACCAAACTAAGGAAAAAAAAGTGCAATTGATTCTGAATAAACTTTGGAGCGTCTAAGATACTGCTTCATTAAAACCTTGCCAGAAAACCCAATGGGATAAAAACTGGTTGAAAGAAAAATAGTACAGCTGCTCCCCCTGAATTCGTACAATAATGGTCCTCTTGTATTGAATCATTTCGTCAAATCTTCAATAATCTTCAAGACCTACCATCGAAAAAACCCTGTGGGAAAAAAATCCAAGTGACAGAAAAATACATTATTCTTTGGTACGCCGTTAAAGTTGTTTCGTTAAAACCCTTGCTAGGAAAACCAAGTGGGATAAAACTTCAGTCAAGGAAAAAATACAATGTGTATCTTTCTTATCTATACTGGCAATCTATACAATAACTTTCGGTTCTTTATATGCTTCATACCATCAAATCCTTCAGGGATTATGCCATATTTATGATATTTTCATATATTGCAAATTGAACACAATATTATATTTTAATTGTATCACCACATATTTAATGATACTTCCACATAAGTACATATTGATATTTTATTGACATGATATATATTTTCAAATGATTTGACTACTGGTCTTGACATATAGCAATTTATCGGATTGCATTCTTTTGTTTTGGCCAATATTCAATGTCATTAAATTTTTTATGAAGGATTAATTCATTATCCTCGCAATCATTGAGCTCATTAATATTTATTTATTGTCGACAACTATTTCTTATCGATTTCATTTGATTTTCAACATAGACATAACCCTTTGAGATCTCTTATATTTTACTACTTTCAGGTACCTGAACCTCTTCAAGAGTTTTTTGATTAGTTATGTCTATATACTCTTCTAGAGTACTATGCCTTAATATGACCATCATATAAAATATTTGCTCCATATTCTATTTTCAAAGATTTTTTTTGGAATCAATCGTCGTCATGCTTCAAGTATGCTATTAATATCTTGAATCCTCTTATAGAAATTTATTATATTAATCTAAATTGGAGCACTTAATTTGGCATACACTATTGGTAACCGTACAGTCCGTAATCTGAAATGCAAACTATCTTGCAAACTTCAGGTTTGCATTGTACTATGTGAGGACTATAAATACGCATTTCATATATTTGTTACTAACTATCAATTTCTCCCTCTAATACTCAGAAGACTTAGTGAATGAAGCAACAATCGACAAATCATATCGTAACAGATTTGTAAAGGTTGCAAACATGAACATGTAATCTCAGCATTTAAAAATATTCATCTCAATTTTGTGGTGGCGCGATTACACATAAATTGCATTTATAACTTTTAGAAAAGAGAGGCTTCTGACTATAAGCCAACTATAAAAGGGGATATCATATAAATTTTATATTTGGTAAATTTATTGAGAATATCACTGCTACCAACGAAATATTGATTTCACTCAACTACAAATAATTGTTCTCATTAAGTAGTATACTAAATAACTTGAGGCATATCCAATGGTTTTGCTGCACCATAGGCAATCAAGTATCCCAACCAAAATATAAATCATTAACAATTTTAGGATAAGTTCACTAGCAAGACGTAAAATGCCTTTATTTTATATTTAGAACTTTGTTTATAGTCAATCAATTTAAGTAAATGATCTCATAAACCTCAGGTTATGAGTAATATAACACATGTGACTTCTAGTAGAACCAAATTATAAATATCTAGGTGGTCCCCATAGAGGGTGAGTGGGCACATGGTTCATCCCTAAATGTTTCCTAGATACATTTGAAAACTTAGTTCCAAATTTAGCCAGTGATATTGTTGTGATTAATTTGCCTTGAAAACAAGTGATACATAAAATCTAAAGAACTTCCAGTTCTTCAAATAATTCCCAATATTTTCATTATAAAAAATCAGGATGATCGAGCCGGTCATGCCAAATAAAAAAACTTCTAGTTTGAGAAGAATGTTCAAATAAAAATTGAACTTCTAGTTCAATATATTTAATAAAATCAACTAGATTTTATATGGTTATCTATAAATATTTAATATGATGTCTTTAGAATTTTTACAAGAATTCAATTCGGAAAATATCACTATATTTATGATATAAGATTACCTATGATATTTTTCGAAATTTATGCTATGAGTACAATAAAATATTCTTCTACAAGACATATTCATGAAATCTTCAGGATTTCAAATATAAATTTTATAAATATCTAATAAACTGAAATCCTAGAATCATTAGGATTCTATATTCTTACAGAATACTCGTAGCAATTTCATTTGTCAAGAGCAATAAATTACTATTTCAATTTAGATTCATATAAATATATTCTTTTGGAGTAATATCAATCTAGTTAAGCTATTACTTCTTCAAGAGCAATAGTCTAATACTCTTCAATGTCATTTAAACTGTAATAAAAAGAATCATTGAAATACTAGGCATAATAATTTTTCACTTTGATGATATATAATATTCAACTGGAATATCAATGTATTGTGCATCTATCTATGAAAACTCAATAATTAATCGCACGTATTTTGCTCTTCAAGAGCACAATATATTCAAGTAAAATATTATATTTACAATATTTCTTCAAGAAATCTAATGGATTACACGTTCTATGACTCTTCTAGAGCCAACAATATTCTACTAGAATATGAGATATAATTGTGAATAATTCTATAAAAATATCATTGTAATCTTCCATATTATTAATGAATTTGAAATATTTTTCCTTCTTTTTTTTAAAGAAATCACAATAATAATATGGACATAATTATTCTTATTCAAGATGCAACAAAATCCAATATAATAATACTCTAGATCATTACTAGAATTCTAAAGGCAGTACTCCATAAAAAAATACAGTCAATAATAATTTAGATATCCCAATATAACTAATTATCTAAAATAAGTATCACCAATAATATGGTAAGAACATATGGATTTTCTTTAATAAACTCACTCATTAACTCCGTCGGTGTATGAGATATGTGACAATGAAAGGAAAGTGATTAGTAAAAACTTATACATAATTCAAAGCCATAAAAACTTTTGTTCATAATTCACATAGAAAAAACCGATTTGGAGTTTAGATTTAAATGAAATTTTCTGAATTTCATAAAAGATTTTCAAGAGTAACTCCCAAGATTTACAAGATATAATTTATACAAAATTTATTCTTCAGGAGTATACTCAATCTAAATTGCTACTACTTTTTCAAGTAGCAATGAATTCTAATATTAAATTTAAATTTGCATAGATATATATTTTCCATGGACAATACATTTCATACATAATAATTTAGACTACTGCTTCTACTGGAGTAGTTCAATATTCTTTTGTTATCTTAAAATTTGTATCAATTTGTTCTTCTGGAACAAATAATATTATTTTATAGAAGTAGTGCTAATGTATTCTTCAAGAATAATTATTAAATTCTTTTACTAAATTTAAATCATACAATGACAGGCTCTTCGAGAGTAATATCAATTTTTCTTTGTTAATTAGTACTGATTTAAAACATTGTTACTTCCGGAACAATAATTAAATATTCTTCAGAAATATTCAGTATAGATCTTTTATATTTTTTCCTCCAAAAATAAGTAATATTTAACTGAAATATAACAATAAATTGTGTCACTTCAAGAGCATCATATATTGCTCTTTTTAGAATTTATTTAGACTATTACTATTTCAGGAGTAATAATTTAAAATACTAAAGCCACGTAAATTAATAACTATATCTAGTATGAATTACTCTTGATGTACAAGTAATACTCTGCAGGAATATTATAACTAATTATGCTACTTCAAGAGCAACAACATATACTATAATATGATATATTTAACAATACGTAATATACACATATAACAAACAAATTATATGGTTAATGATTAATATAATAACAATGAGAATAAAAGAGTATCTAATAGAATACAAAAAACATAATAATAAACAACAATAAAAATAGTGCTTCTTCAGGAGTAGGAATTACTATATTCTTGTAGAATATGGAATATTAGTTGTTTCTTCAAGAAACAACAATCAATAATAAATCTCATTATATCTTGCTCTTCAGAAGCAAATTAAATTTTTCTAGAATATTTTAGTAAGAGATAAAGTTCCGATCTCTTTTCACTAATCACAACAAATATCTTATCAAATATTTTATCCAATTGTTTATAAGGAAACAAATTATATTTCTTTATCATATCATAATTCTTTATATATCTCAAGACTCCTCTAATATTATTATTTATATACATATATATTTTCAAAGAATATTTAATATCAGGAGAAATTTGTAATTCTTCAGAAATTTATACATGATAATCTTCAAGATTATTAATGTGATAGAATGCTACATCCCCAAAAATATCGATATGTTAATTATAACATATCATGTGAAATTTAAAACTTAATCCAATGAACAACGTATCAATTACGATGTATGAATCTATATAAGTTTATCATATTGTGATTAGAATATAACAAAATATGATAAAGAGTAGGTAAATGGTGGCTTTCATATTTACATTCATCCATAATAGACCGCCACAATTATTTCAAGAAAGGAATTAATTAAGAAATAATTCATGATCTCCTTTCCATTGTGAATAAAATACCAAAAATTCATTGAATTGAATTTTGGTTTTCCATCCCTATATATGCACATAAAAACTTGTGACTCAAATTAATTTTTGAGATCAAGTCATAGACGCGACAAAAGTAAAAAAGACGACCAATTTAACTCTTACACAATGATAATACAAATTTGGGGATAATCTTACCATTAAATTGACAAACTATCTCATTGTCAAATTAAGAATAATCTTACCATTAAATTGGTAGATCATTCAAATTGAAAATCATCTAATTACTAAAAATAATAGAGGATTCCAACTAAGACGACATACAGATTAATTATCTAAACGAAAACATATACAATAATAAAATTCATTGTGCGTGGTCTACATAATGAAAGAAAATAATTAATCACAACCACGCATGATATGATGTTTATATGATCATAGAAAAAAGGATCAATGAAATCACCGATACTCTCGATATAAGAGAGGAAAAAGAAGAAAATAAAACTATATGTAAAGAAGAGAAAGAAAATAAATTAACAGCTGTTCGTGCTGATAACGTATTATGAAATATAACGAAAAATACAGGAAAATATAGAGAAAAGAGAGAAAACTCAAGAATTATGTGTATATTATAAAAACCAAAGACCCCTATTTATAGGTACAAGTATAGAGATCGGAAGAGCTAGAATAGTCATTCACAATATAATTAAATAATTTACAACATAATTCAAGTAATTAAAAAAAATTTTGCTTTGTAGGAATTTTTTATAAAATAGGGAAATTCACCTTCTTATCCTTAAATTAATTTTTCCCAATTAGACAATACATGAGGATAAGATTGTGAATTTACTCTATTTTTAAAAAATTACCTGAATAATTACATATAAATAGTATTTTCCAATAAAGTTAGTAAAAGATTACTTGGATAATTACCTACGAATAATATTTTCCAATAAAGTTAGTCGGTGCTTATACAATAGGAAAAAAATACATGTATAAATAAATATAAAAAAAATTAACAAGGGGTTATATATAGTAGGAAAAAAGGAAAAAAATAAATAAGAGATCTCAAAATCTTCTCTAGTCGGGAAAATGATTTTAGAATAACAATGGTTTCCTTTATATACGTAGATAGAAGGCTCAATTTGGTACTATATAATTGAGTTGATCCTTTTCCCAATTCCCCAAAAACGTATATTGTTCAAATAAGACTTCACCTTTTCTGGGATGCAATTGAACATCTTTTAAGTTTGAATAATACTCTCTAACACGAGGGTTTGACACCAATTTAGGTGACAATTAATTTGATATTAAATGATAAGTGAGATTAAATACTTAAATAAAGTATTAGTAGTGTTAAATAATATTATTCTTTTAAGTTTTGGTATTTGGCAAAAAAACCGACGTGATATTAGATGATCAGTGAAATTAAATACTTGAATAAAAGACTCACTTAATTCAACTTATTATTTAAAGAGGTGTCCTCAACATAAAATTTGATAGAATTTTTGAGCTGTATAGATTCTTATGGAATAATTCTGGATTTTAATAGAATTTCACAGAATCTATAAGATCCTATAGAATTCTGTACCAGAGATTTTTGTGGATTTTTAACAAATTTGTAGGATTTAAAAGAGGTGTCAAGACTCCTGTGGTCTAATGACATCCTAGTTAGGTTCTTAAATATTTGGTCAAGAGTTCAATTCCCCATCCTTACAATCCCTTTTGTAATATAAAAAAAAGAAGAGGTGTCCCCACAAAATTTGATCAATAGAATTTTATATCATTTCGAATATTCTTTTGATAAATTTCTTTTATTACAAAATCCATGAGATAAATAAATTCTGGTGTACAAGAAAATAATAAAAATACAAACTAATAGGAAAAAAAATACATAATCTGATTTTACCTTTTGTTCTGGTGACATTTTTTCCTTTTGTTTTCGTTTTTGAATTTTTTTTTGAAGAGTTCAAGTACCCAATTACAAAAGCATTTAAAATATTATTACTTGTATCATATTATCTTTGAATTTTTTTTATAGGATTGTCTCTTAATTTAAACGTTTAACAACATTTTTCTTTTATCTTATTTTATTTTTACGCAAGTTGAAGGTGAACTTGAAAAAACATATATAACTTCCTATACAATGATTAAAAAATAAGAAAAAAATAAAAATATTCAAACTATGCCATTAAAAAATAAACATTTTAGCATTTCTTTCTTTAAAATAAAATAAAGGAAAAGTTTATAGTTTTTAAAACTAAAATAGACAAAGATAATAAAATCTCATTATACTTTCTACAAGAATGTGTTATGAAATTATACTGTAATTTATTAATACTGTCATTTTCAAAATTTATTTATTTTGCACAGGTTAAATATGATGTGATTGTAAAAAAAATTGTGTGATGAAGAAAAAAATTTTTGCTCATTTGGATTTTAATAACTAAAAATTATGAAATTGTTTTGAATTTTAATATCATATTATAATAATCTCTTATCTTGTTTACTAATAATTTTTTTCATATGGATTAATTATAATTTGAATTTTTAAAAACTAGAACGAATGAAAAGTAATCTTGATTGTGAGAATATATTATTTTGGATACTGATATTTTATTTTTGCATAAATTCGTGAATGTGAATAATTGTTTAAAAACTAGAGTGATAAAAAAATGAGTTTTGATCATTATACTTATAAATTTTTATTAATTATCTTGATTTTAAAAAAATTGAAATCTATGAGAATATGAGGGTAGGAGGTCGGATTTTGACAAAAATCATATAAGTGTATTTTTAAGCTTAGAATGCATATAATTCGATAGAGATCTACCATTTAGATGTCGGATTTTGATAAGAATCCTATAAGTGTAATTTTAAGCACAAAATCCATAGAATTCGATATAAATATGCTATTTAATGAAATCCACAAGAATCTGCCAGAAATTGAGGACATTAAAATTATATAAAATCTATATACTTTCAAATTGAAGGCACATGATTTTTATGGAATCTACAGTATTCTAAATTGATCTCACTTAAAATTGTATGAATTTTTAAATTCATCTAATTTCATGTTAAAGACACTTTTTTGCTATTGCCTTGATTTGGTGTCAAGCACCGGTGATGTTAAATTGTATTTCGCTTTGAGTTATGGTATTTTGTGAAAGAGTCCTTGTCAGCCCAATCCAAGACAAGCAAATTGTTCGGGCAGCTGATAGCCCAACTTGTTTTCCAAGCTTCGTTTTACGGGGAAATTGGGTGAAACCACTGACCAAAAATCAAAACGGGAATTCTGGGGGATGGAGTTTTACGTTGAAGGAGGAAAGCAATTGGACCAAAATTGCTCGACGTTAATTCTGGTTTGTTTCTAGGGTTTCAATGTCAGTAGATTTACACGTCTGGGTTTTTCTTGAAGCTATTTTAACAGCTTTTTGTTTTTTAATTTTAGCCAGCTTTATCCATCGGTAACGTTGGGCAACTTGCAGTGGATTTGTTGATTTCGTCATTAAAAGCGCTGAAAATTGGGTATTTAGACGATCCAAATGTGCTTCCTTGTGTTGGAAATGATGCTTATTGGCCTTCGCCCCTGGGCGATCTTACCCTCCCACTCGAAGGTCTCGAATTTTCAAATTTTTGGTGCATTAGTTATTTTCTCTTTGTTATCTTTCCTTTTTTTTTTTTTTTTGGAGTTGACTTTAATTAAGTATATATATTTTTTTAATTGGCAGCATATGAATCATCATCTAGTGCATTAACATTTGTACAACAGCGCTCTCCAGTTGTTAAGGTAATGGCTTGATATTATTTTTTCTTTTTTAAATTATTATCATTATTTATTTATTTATTTATTTATTTATTTATTATTATTATTATTATTATTATTATTATTATTATTATATGAATATGGATTTATAGCTTTTCAAAAAAAAAAAAAAAAAGAATTTGGATTTATAGGATCTTATAATGTACTTGTGCCATCGATCTTATTTTTCATGTGTGTTGGAATTTGGCTATAGTTGATTATCTTGTCATCTTATATCTGAATCATACTCATTGAGAAGTAGTTGGCACTTACGTCTAAAATGGTTTCTCAAACAGGGTATGATGGTTGAGTATGCTAAGAATTTAGCAAATTTTGCAAGATCCACTGGGAAGAAGCATATTGTCATCCTATCCAGCTTGGATTTTGGGAAGTGGAGAACCATTGATGTGTCAAGGTATTATTACTAGCATTTTGGATCAATCATGTTTTGTGTATCTTAATTATCAGGAATACCAGAACTAATTGATGTCAGTTTCGGTATTCCTAGTGGTAACTTTTTGAAAAAG